>DWJK01005900.1:0-10839 GCA_018248815.1 Croniades pieria auraria
GTGCCCGGTCCATGGGACTTAAACGTAACTGGTGAAAAGTGGAAATGTACTATAGTCCTCTGCCTACCGCTTCGAGGATTACAGGCGTGATGTTACCTTTAACAAAAAATACAGCCGAAGTTAGAACGCGCTTTAATTTACCTCTTATAAGAGCACTGATGAATACTTAAAAAGAAACATTTCGAGTGCAGTAATATTTATTATTATTATATCATCACGCTAGGTCTTTTACGTGGTGAGCAGCGACTCCCAAATATATTTATCTTTATAGAACTTACGCCTTTTTATAGTTCCATTACTATCTTCATACGGAAAAAATATTGCAACTCAAATACGGCAAATTCATTAACACCTTTAACACTGCAAACTGGCTAAATTGATAAAAGCCATAGCGCGATTACAGTCGTTACATTTGGAGCCATTTCCAAACCGGCTTTTTCTAAGCTCGTCACAGTAGAAGCTATAATATATTAATAATATATTGCGCTATAATATTTATTACAGCAAACAAGCAAAGACAATAGTTATGCTGTATATATATGTATATATGCGGTGATTATCTGCGCAATAATATGCCTTGCTATATCTGTTCACATAATTTGAGCACGTAAGAAAGGTGCATATAGCCACGTGTGCGGTCACTCGAGCATGCTACAGACAATATTTTATAATATATTGGAACATGCCTTAACATGTGTTTTACATCATGTGTAATATATTATGTTTTATGTATTATAGATCTGTCTGTGACAATCTTTAGCGACGGATATGTTAGGAATTGTGAGTCATAGAATGTGCGAAAAGTCAATGTCCGTGATATGGGCCCAGATTGATTTTTCTGCCTGTACAGTTACTCGTTGAACATGAATTTAGAATCTCCGATTCGCAAGGATCTCGTAGCATTAGTCATGTGAGGTAAAACAGTAAATTACTGAGAATTCCTTCCATGTGTAAACATAGCTTTGTCTTTACTGTTAGGAAGTTGGAAATGTCAGTGTGTTTTTGACTGCAATTAGAAATGACGATACAGATTCAGATGACTCTATTGTTTCTTTTATTTATTCATTCGTATATTCCTTAAGTTGTCACTATAGTCGATGGACAAAGATATGACATTTTTCGGATGGCAATTAATGAATATTCTTACCTCACACCACTGAAAGGAAAAGTAAGCCATCAATAATCCTATTAAGTTATCGAATTGTATGGAAACTCTAAATAATGGGTATGGTCACAAATAACTTTTCTTAGCTTGGCACGCCCTGATTCACCAGATTCAAGGCTGTACATCCAAAAAACCCCTTTTTAGTTGCAGTGTTCGTTTCTCGTTTCAGAATGACTTTTAGGTCCCCGTCTGCCGCGCTAGCTAAGTATAGATTAGCAGATCTCGCACGAGTAAGACAAGGATGTCAAAGCTCTAAGGCGTCAAGGTTTCCTTATGCTTTTCTTCGATGTATACCGTACAATCTTCTTCTATCTTGAGAATGTGCATCACACGTGAATTTAATATTATAATATATGTTAAAGATTCGAACCTAAATCCATGAAACAAAATTGACATCCAAACCTCTAGGAAACTAGTGCAATACTTTAGAACACAGCAAAGTTCGATTTTGAATTTAGGAAACAAATTCCGTATCCAAATAAATTATTTACAAATCAACGAAGATAATTATTCGTTGATTCGTAAATAATTCGTAAATGATTCTAAACAATTAGGTCCTTTTCATATTAGCAAAATATTCTCATCAAGATTAGCAACGAAAGAAATCAAATAATACACAATTGTAGGGCTGAAATCGATAAGCTTACGAAGTTCATGTACCTTAGTTAGTAACAATGCATATTCATGTAAAACGTAACGCAAATGAGAAGTATAACACGACAAAAAAGCTGTACATGCAATGATGGAATTGTCAATGCTAATTATTCCCCCTTTGCATTGTATGTATGTACATTGTGTAAAGACACCAAGCACGAGTTAATGGAAAACATAGCAGACAATGTTTCAGTACTTAGAATTTACGTCGGTACACATAACGACTAACTGACTTTACAGTGAAGGCATTTTTCCCCGATGCAATAAATCATGTTACATTCTGATGCATAGGTGTTGAGGAAAGACTATTAAAGGTATCTCAGATTCTTCTAACCGGCTTCATATAGCCTTACAAATTGTTGACGTTTATTTATTTAGGTCACCACTGAGTTCAGCTGGGTAACGATAGCGGAAAAATATATTCGTTTACTTCTAAATTATTAGGGAAAAAAAGTAAGTAATGGCGCCAATTCACGCTTCGTTAAACGACTTGAGTATTACTGTCTGGTGACCGCATGAAGGAAGGGAATGCGGAAAACCTATTGGAAATAAATCAATCGGACATAGCTAACAAAGGGAAAATAATTGAAGAGAATAATGTAAAAAACTGAGACAAGCACTAACGTTGATTAGAAGAGATCTGTATGTATTTGTGGACTTATAAAAGTTCATTATGATGATGATGATGATAAAAAAAGACATTGTGATTGTTATCGGTTATCGTCGTTTATGACCATTTGCAAAATCCAGACAATAACAGACCAAGAAGATAACATCTATAATGACAAAATACGATACGTGACAAAGTATTCTAAACTTGATGGATTCTTTTAGTCGTTTTTGCACTACGGCTGAGCGCAGTGCCACAGTTTTAAAGTACGCGGTAAAAAGATTGTGTACAATGAGTAAATTATAAATTATGCAGTTAAAAAAATAGTTATTTCCCTAGATTATTCTCCTGGGACACTTTGAGAGAGTGACCAACGCCAGCGAAAATACATTAGACAAAACAGCAGAATACGTTAAAACAACTCCACAAAAGTCACATAAATATGAAGAAATAAATTAAACAATAGACAAAAAATTATAGACTGATATACTTGAAGGAAACTATGCAGGAGATCAAGATCCACAAATTGATAGATATGGCAGAAAGTAAACATATGTATGTGTAAATGAGTATTACGGTTATAGATGTCTGATAAAGAGCACACGCTAATAAGGAGAACATAACAAATTCAGGATCTGCAGATGCGAATTCCATAATGGTGATAAGTTCCTTATCGAAGAATCATATGCATAACGTTGTTCATGCAATATTTAAAATTCCAACACGCATGCAATTATCCTAAAACGATACAAAGCCTCCGCATAGTATTATTTACCCATAATTTGTTTCTAAGCATTTAATTGTTTCGCATGTTCATGTTCACGACGGCGTCTTTCAGTTATCAAGCTGGGTTTTAGGCGTACAATTATAATATTGCGAGTGGGCGTGGTTCCTTGAATTCCCGTTCTTCCTGGAAGTCCCTGGATCGGGAACGGGTGCGTGAGAGACACACATGTCAACTGATACACATCATTAATCGCACGCAAACCGCCTTCCGTCACAACAACGCCGACAACGTTTGAATGCAAAATTTTTTGTGATCTCCCAGCTCAGACCTCGTGTTGTCTGTTCTCTCGATAGGTTAATAACCTTGTCAATAGCATTTATTATTGAAATCATGCCTTATTTATTCTTTTAGTGCTGGTCCCGTGTCAATCGATACAGAAAATAATTCAGTTTGTGTTTCTGAAGACTAATAAAACTGATATGTTCCAGACACACAATATATTATTCATAATTAAAGTTACTATGTTTTTTTTATTTTTTACCTACATATGACATGAGGGGTTTCCAAATATTAATGAAATAAGGCATGTTAGTTTCATAGCCTTTGATATTTAAACAAGTATCTGGCCGCTAAGATTTATTATAAAAACCATTTTAACGGAATGGCAAAAAATGTCTGACCAACATTAATTATAAACGAATGACCCGCGTAATTCCGATACAAATAAATAATGCGGTGCCGATTTCAAATTAGAAAAATTAAATAATACAGTACTGCTTTAAATTTGCGCACTTTTTAAATTTTAACCGTTTGTTTAAGCAATTAACATGAAACTACATAGACAAAAATCACCTATTTACTATCCCGAAGAAGAACATTATGTTTAACATTTTAACTGTCAATGCGGAAGCCCATAGGAACACTGTTTTTTAAGATAAGAATGGTCCACGTAAACGTGTATATGTACATACGGTCACACAAATGCAGGTAGCATTTTTTGTGTGATTGAGTCATAAATTTCAAACAAACCTCAAATTCCCAATTAAGAAGCGATGGATATCTTTAGATATCATTTCGTACATTTCAATTGCTTTAGTGCTAGTAAAGGGTATTTCGCTCATGAAGATAGCTAGTCATTATTTCATTTCAATTATAGTAATTATACATTTAAACTGTCAAACGATTGACTGCGCTAACAATATGCGGATATACGCACTTAGTGTGGAACCGAACGTTGAGTGTAGAATGGTAGGTTTACCGTCTGCAGCGCCATAAAGCAGCTAGAAACCGGGTTCCAGCACAATGAACGTTTTATTTGGTGAAACGACAAATGGTTATTTACTTCCCGTAAGGCGACGGACGTGGATCTCCCTAACGGTTGTTTGGAAGGTTCTAGTACCGCCAAGTTGATTTTATGGATATGCTGTGTACTAAAGGTAAACTCAATGTGTAGTGCCTTTTGCTATTAAAATGCCTATGTCTTTGTGTAACTAGTGGCTATGATTCTAGGATACCTGCATTTTAGTGCTAGTGTAGAGCCAACTTATTAGTCAAACGTTTTCGAAACTTACTAGAAGACACGAAAGGAGTATGTTACAAATTATTCATGTTTTAAATGGCGAGATGATTATAATTATTGGAAATGAGAGAATCAATTCCCGGATCAATGTATGGAACGATTTGTCTATCCGTGGAAGGATTGTTTATTGATGAAATTGACCACAATTGCCATTTTCTTCCACAGAAAAGACGTTCTGTTTTATTATTATTGCGCAAGGGGTGCTAGGAACAATTATGTGCCTATTATATTGCACCAATAACATTATTGGAACTCTGATTTAGCATCAGCTTCAGCCTACGTACAATCTAACAAGAAACACCCCAACGCAGGTTATGCTATCCGCTTTCTCGCTAACGAATGGAATTTCCAACTCTTATTCCACTACCAAATTTAATAGAGATTGACTTACGAATAACATAAAAAAATTTCTAAGGTGTGTCAAGTCCGCCAACCCGCACTTGGTCAGCGTGGTAGACTATGGCCTTAACCCTCTCAATATGAGAGGAGACCCAAATTCCAACAGTGGAATGGCAAATGGGTCGATTATTATTATTAACTTACGAATCTCAACCGTTAAATGTTTCAAAACCTAAAAGAGGAGATAGAAAGTACAGAAACCAGTGAGTATCAAGATTTGCATCTTGCCACCCCATCTTGCCAGTGTTACATACGGATCGCCCCTTAGATTGAAAATATGTATGGCTACATTCAACTGTATATTTCCTCTCACATAATCAAGCAGTTACCGACACTTAAATGTACGTATCAATCAAATTACATCTGCTTTCACGGTAATGATATTCCAGTCAAATAATCAGCTAGGAAAATATAGACAAACACTCGTTATTTTGATAGTATCTGTTTCTAAAATCAAATTAGCTATAAGTAACATCTATCAAAATTAATTATCTCTTGTTTTAATGTAGCCAGATCTGTTCTGGAAAGCCGTTCGATTTTCTAAAATAACACTTTTGGGTACGTTAGTGGCAAGAACTATGTATGAAATTAATATTACGTTCAAAATTAGTTTTGAGTTGACCACAAACTATAGAATTGTTGTGTGTAATTTTTTTTTCCTAATCTGATTTCTTGAAACGCTCGTAACGCATTGCTGCTACCTATCGAGAACTTTCTGTAAATTAAAGTAACCTTGGCTAATTCTTGGATGGATGACTGAAATTGCTTGTTTTCCAGTACTCTCCTAGTTTTATGGGATAGCTGAAACAATTATCTTATATAATAATAAAATAATTAAACCCTGTCGAAGGCTTAAGAAGCACTGGTGGTTCAGCTTCTTGTTTTTATTTGGGTAAAATTCGTGCTCCAGCGGTAAACCTTAAGTCATTATGGGCATCTAATTTTACCAGAGCCTGCTATATATTGTTTTAAGCGCTAAATTTTTACTGTGGGATAGCAAAAATTTGCGTTAGTATTACGCTAGCTGTAAAAGTGTCAGGCAGAGATTATTGTAGACAGGCACGAAGATAAATTAACATGTAGTCTGTAGTTTCTCAAACAACGCGTAAAGACAATAAAAAAGCTCACGCGTGGAACATGTTATGGCGCCTTTTAAAGCACGAATCATTTACGACGGCTGTGAAGAAAATAGCCTTTTCTTATAAATTCGACAAAGATTTCTCTTCGAACTAAACATATATATATCTGCTCCATCTTCTGTGGCGCCGCGAAAACTCAATTATTCCGCCTATTAATTACTTCTATTCCATGTATCTCGTTGGCTGCCACATTACTGTCATGATTAGACAACAAATGTACATGTTAGTTAGATCTCGTAGCTGACATTACCACAAGAAATTCCACCTCGGTTGCCGTCATGCGAAATTTTTTTACCAGACGAAAGTTTTTGTAGGCATTTTCGTGCGTTATTTCAGTGAAGAAAGCAAATTTGATTGATGATTGCGTGATTTCATGGAATAAAACTTATCTCACGTTATTGAGACTTATTTACTTTGTTACGGATTGGATTTATGTATCTGCAGTAAGGGAAAGCGTCTCATATCATTTTACATAATATATACATCAGTATTATTTCCATTATTTGACTATTCGATTATAGGTAATCATCACAGACCTACAAAAAAGACGACTTTGACAAAGTTTAACAATAGAACGTTAAGAACCACATTTCATCTTTCTTTCCCAGACGGCCAAGGAGTGGAAAACTCTACCAGCGTCTGTTTCCGGATACGTAATATAATCTATGACTTTTTGAAGCGAGGGGTGAATAGGCTCTTCCCAGGCTTGCGTGTTCCATCTTAGGACGCATCTGTGCTGTTCATTAAATGCGATCCTGGTCGAACGCTTGTTTAGCATATGATAAAAAAACAAAACAGTTAATAACCTACTTACATAATCCAAAAATTCTAATCCTCTTTCAAATTTTTTTATTTTATATCAGTATTAGCTTATTTTGTGACAAACGTGCATCGCTTGTCGTGTTACCAGTCGCAAATAAATCTTTGCTCTACTTACATCACGAACGTTTTTACTAGCCACTGTCAACGCAAAATCGACTAAACAGTACGAGAATGATATATAGGTACACGCCACATGTATTAATATTCATAATCTTAATTACAACTGCGGTTATTAAGAGGTAACTTAGCGTTCATTGGATTCGTGTCACGCAGGCTCTGGCAGTTGGAATAATTCGCTCTACTTTGTACTAAATTGACATTAAATTCGTTAAAAAAATATATGACATCTGCAGCTTTTATGTCAGTTGGTACCGTTCAGGTACTACTAATCTTCTAAGTCGCGTTCAGATTTAAAATTAATGATAACATATTTTAATTTGTTTAGTGTCAGAGTATTTAGTGCACAGATTAAACAAAAATATAGGCTAGTCTGAAATATATAGTTTTAAACTATTGTTACTAACCAGACTGGAGCTAAATGGCCGATTGAAATTTTTTAACATAATTATAAAAAATAGTACTCATAAGTTAGCATAATATACTCGTATTCGTATATAAGTACATTACCTGTACCATTAAATACTTTCTAACATTTCAACAGCAATTATATTAAGCTAATACGAAAACAGACTTGGGAAGCTAATTCAAAGATTAATTGAATGTTTATTTTAGCTCCGACATTTGCAGTGTCGGGTTTCTTCCAACTGTCTGCAACTGTGAGATAAAGTGGGGACTGAGTTCGGAAGCCGGCTCGACTCCTACGGGATTGTGTTCCTGTAACTTTAGCTGTGTTATTTATATTACGGGCGGTACTGTCTAGAGCGCTAATTGGAAACTGATCACAAAATAAACGAGCGCCTCTTCGCAATGAAGTGAAGCCTCTCATAAGAGGGAAAATGAGATTTAAGAGGCATTTAAGTAACTCGATCTTAAGTAAAACAAACAAAAAAGAAAAGCCTTTTGTAGATGTATGCAAGCCGTCATGACTTGTCTCAAGAATGTCATTAGACATTGACGTGAGTATAATTGTTCAATTCGTAACGCATTTACCGCCAACGTAATTATACAGATAATGCGAATCGCCGTTAACTTGGAGCGGATAATCCGTTTCCATTCCGGATATTCGCCGCTAGACGAAGTGTGTTGAGGAAAACTGTTAAAATCACCTATCATTGTTTCGAGAACCATCAGTGCTGTTTTACATAGTGTATGAAAATACTGGAAGCGACAAGCCGAAGACAGCACACGATGGCGATGACAATGACAATTAACAATACTTGTTTGTGTTTGTGTACAGGATTTTTTAATTACTACTGCATCTTGGCCGATAGCCTTTTAATTCGGAGACGATTACAACTCCTTTCACGTTTTTCTTTATAAATTTATGTTTTAAACTTAAATATTACTTACTTTAACGGTATCAGAAAACATCTTACTTGTCCCTAATGTTTCTTAAAGTTTTGTAAATTCTACCAACGACATTGTGCCAGTTTGTCAAACTTTGCCTTAAGCCTTCTCATTCTAAGTGGAGATCTTGACCAAAATGTGGTACGATGAAAGGATTGGTGCTGATAATTTTACACTCAGACATACAACGACAGTACGACACGTGCTCAATACAAATATTCCTCTTCTGTTAGAATCGAATCCTTCGACAAGCAGTTAAGGACCATTAAACTAATAGACGAGACAGCTATTATTTCATTATTTAATGTCATAAATACTAACTTATCTTTAAACCCTTTGATTACACCGAATACAGTTTACTGGTCCCAAGAGGCTAATAGCACTGTCATTTAAATGCGAACTATACAATTAATTTATATGCAGTGTATGGCTTCCAATTCTCCACGTGGGTCCTATTATTAATTTTGTTCTTTTGATAATTATCATACAATAATAGCCATAGTATAGAAAATACCAGTATTGCAAAATCATTGTTCAAATATTTGAATGTCATTTTATTTTATAAGCAGTATTAACGCGATATTTTAAAAAAAGGTTTAGCGCTTCTAGTGTCTATTACTGTGCTTCCAATTGACGTATTAACGTGTACTTAAAAATCTATGTAACACAAATTTAAAAAAAATACGTCTTATGTTTTCCCGCCTAAATTTTCTGTCAACGTCGTTTTACCGTAGACAATTCTAATTTTATTTTATGACCAAGACTATAAGACAATAATATCCCTGAACTAGTTTTAGTATTAATTCTTGGAATAAATTATGCGTAATGATATATTTGTACGATTTCTTCTTACAACTACCAGAAACGTAGTTAATACAGATGTTAATTTTAAATGAGGTTTTCCTTTATAAGCACTGTATTGCAATGTAGAATTTCTGAGCTATTATTATTTGGCGTAAATTATTAGATATAGGTTAAAATAGATTGTGTGTAATAATGCATTGCAATTTTTTGGGGAAACCAATAAAAAGAGAAATTAGGTATGTCTTCACAATCACTAATGTGTGCGTAAGTACGTGATTTTTGTTGAAAATTGAAATTTCTTTTCTTTGAAGCACATGGACGCACGTACAAGTATAATAGTACGAATGACTAACATACAGCATTGTTAACTATTGAATTATATATTTTTTGAATGTTACAAACTATAAAACTACAACTTCAACGCCCCCTGAAGATAATTCGTAGGAGGATCCCACGTCTATAAGCTTGCTACGATATGTAATCTATATCTTTACTTAGAAGAACATTTCAATAGTGTTGTCAGATTTAGAAAATATGATTCTAAATAATCTTAAAACCGTACCAATTTAAATGTAATGAAAAAAATATAGTCTATTAAAAATTAAATTATTGACATATTTTCCACCAAAATTGAAACGTTAGTTTTGTTAGCAATATTTGCGAAATAAATAATTAAATGTGTTCAATAATAAGAATAATTTTGTAACCGGTTGCTTAACCGTCACAAAAAGTGACAAAAATCGAAAGAAATTAAACGTGCTTAACCATAAACACCATAAACACGTTAAACTTGTTTTATTTTTATTTTTGTGACATTTTTATTATTCAACGCATCATAATGTACATATTAAGTTCGTTAGAGCTTATTATTTTTTTTTACTTTTTCATCAATCTGGCAACACATCACGACCCACATTGGCCGGCTGTCGGGCAAACGCTGCGACACGGCTAACGGGCGGTTGTGGGAAAGATGAATCATCACAAACAGTTGTAGGAAGTGCAAATAACCCATAGAATGGCTCGTTAGATCTAAATAACCAGTTTATAATAGCGAAGTGGGTCACGGAGATGGAAAAACGATTTCGTCAAGCGCAGAAACTTCATCTAGTATCTATGCATTGAAATTACTATGGTCTTAAACTTTGCCAGGCTCCGGGCGACGAATATATGCAAAACCTTTGTCTTTAATAATATGAAGTAAGTACAGATCCCAAAGTTTTAAATATATATAACCTTGTTTCTTCAGTTTGTTTTACGATGTCTTTGAAAGAGCGAGGTTACAGGTGATTATCTGCCTTGTTATCATTAAAACCGTAACTGGATAAAACTAAAATAATTCTTGGTTTTGGAGACTCATTAGTTTCAATGTGAGCTCATTTATAATAATTAATATATTTACAATCGTTTCGTGACTCTGTAACGAAACTATAAAATTAATGCTTAGCAGTGTGGGATAAGCAGTGATAGTCTAGT
>DWJK01005901.1:0-10838 GCA_018248815.1 Croniades pieria auraria
GTAGCGTGACCATAACCTAGATATCACGTTTTGTCTTGTTCCAATCTCCTCAGCAATACTTCGTTGAGTAGCCCAAGCTTGGAACATCCCTACTGCCCTTAGCATTTCTTCTCTCGTTAAATGGCACCGCTGCATGATGCATACAATAGGTTTAACTCGAAATTAATCGATAACTTGTTATAAAACTTGAATTTGACACAAAAAAATCCCGATATTACTGTAGGTAAACGAAACTTTCGGACTTTGCTACCATTATGCCGCGTGAATCTTTTGTTTTTATTTATTTTTTTCAAATTCAAATTTAGAATCGTCCAAAAAGGTTTACAAAATAGTCTTTCGCCAAAAGATTTAAAAATTGGCCAGTATTTTTTGAGTTTAAGAACTTTATACAAAATATCCCTAGACGGTGTTGATGTGGTTACATTACAAGTTATACATTAAAAGTGTACATATGCAGCGCATTAGAAGTTAGTAAGATAAAATAATGTACGTAGAAACTGTGTAAATGGAGCCCCGCCTGTAACATCAAGCATTTGTTAACCCTCTAACCGCTAGTCAATGTATGTATTTAAAAACATATCGTATCTATTTCAACTGGATTATATAGCTATAATAAACAAGCAACTGTTTCATTGACTAAGCAATTATTATTCCCTTCTTTACTGTCGAGTTCATTCAAAAAGTCAAGCAATGTATAATTATTCTACAATCGCATAATTAGAAGCAATGAAAAAGTTCCTTTTCATAGTATACTAGTATTTTTAAAATAACCACGATTAAAAAATCTTGCCACATGTAGGGATATGTGAAGAAAAAACATTTAAAACCACTATAAATGCAGAATTATTGACTATAAAAAGCTATAATAATTTTTGAAAAAATGTTGTATAATTCTGTTTTTATGTGTAATTCTTTAGTTCCTATGAAAACGAAAGAAATTGGTAGTAATAATAATACGATTTATAGCGGACTTGTTCAGATTCTGTAAGCACGCCTAGGCTTAGGCGGATAAACGCGAATGCTCGTGACCGGAGTTCCAGATCCAAAACATTCCAATAGCGTTGCGCGTGAATAAATTAACATTATCAACCTGAGTGCCTATAATTGCAATATAATTGTTAATTAATTAATAATACGTTTTAAATAACATTTGTCTCCATTTAGTTAAGTTTTAATTGTTTAGTAAACGAACCTGTACAAAAGAAATGGTTATGCACATATCTGTGAACCCATTATAATGTAGAGAAATTAAATGTTAACTACTTTAACTCTTCTCAAACATACTGATACACTGAAAACTGCATATTTATATAACTGTCACCAAGCGGGTAAAGGGTTAAACACACTTGTACAGGCAATAGTAGGTATGTCGCTCCAGTAAGAGATCTGACTGACGAAACACCTGAACATTCGGCATTGGATACCATGACTATCTGTTCTGAAATGTGTACGTTGAGTGGAAGCGTCGTAATATCCTGTTCACTTTTGTGGAGGATAGAGGTAAGAACTATTTCTGTGTATGAGAAAGAGCCCGCCAGAATGCGTTAAATAAGTGTGGCACTACTGTCGCAAGAGGGTGAATTTAAAAAAAACCATCAAGTAATTAAGGTAGGATAGGATTGCAGGATTTACTAAATCGTTTTGAACGGCGTAAATAGTTAAGGTTTAATACACAGTGGTTTAATGAACTGTAGCCACTAAAAATATTAATATTTTCTACTCTTCACATTTCACTCTGGCTACAACCGCTAAATTCATATCATGCCGATTTTGTTCGCGAGCATCGGTTGTGGTGAAATTATGAATTATTTACTGCTTCTAGCTCGACACTTTTGTAACTTGTTCCTCATATAACATAGTTCTAGTTTCCTCCACCCTCCATTCACTTCTTGTGGTGAGTCTCGTGTGCAGTTGTGTGATAGTATTGCTGTAGAACATATCGTACCCACTTTTTATCAATCTAATTTATAACATGCTTGTATTTTTTGATGATACTTACGAATATCGCCATAGAATCTCGATTTTAACTACCTATATTTACAAATATTTTAACTTTAAAACTTTTGCTATTACTTGAAACGTATAACGGTTATCAACAATTTTATGTTAGTATAACTATAAATCTGTTCATATTGAACATAGATTTTAATAAGCTAGATATTACTTTGAGACTTCTATTTTTACTTTGAAAAAAGAAATTTTCAATAGTATTTAGTATTGTATATATTTACAGTGAAGTTCATTCGTTTTGGTGAATCGGATAAATTTAGCATAAATAAATATGGACAATTTATGAAGCAAATATGTCAATTGTATACACAATGTCAAATTAAAGTTTTCGAAAGAATCATGAAAAATACATCTTTATCTTCAATATTTAAATAAACTTTAACTTAGAGACCTAAGAGACAGGAGTGCGTACGTATATGTTAGGGGCATGTTGTATATCCGGTATTCTATAGAATGACAATATGTAAGGCAATTATATATTGAAAGATTCTTTTTCAGATATTCAAGTATTCAATAGAATTCCAAATACACACAATGCCAATGTATAAAATATTTTCTTACCATGCTGCACACACATGCGACACTACTATACTAAAATACTTACACACACATACTCATTGTAACAACGGACAAGGAATTCGTCGTTGCATGTATGGTCAGAAATTATTTTTCTATTTGTATATATTTTTTATAATCGTTAAAAAATAACAATTAATCATTCATGTTAGTAATGACAGTTCGTTAAATAATACATTATTATTCTTTTATCAATAAGAACAAAGTATAGTTCGAAGTAGTATTTAATGTAGTAAACACAGTGTTCCTAAAATCACTAAATTATACACCACACACGCTTCACAACGATTCCCTTTTCTATTTTCAAAATAACTACACTATTCACTTTCAAGATAAAATAAAAGAAAGCATAAAAACATATAAAGGTGACATTAACATCTAGAGATAAATTTATTTAGTTACATCTAAGGAATTGTGAGACATGTTTTATTCTGAGGACCTGGCATGTCCACATAGTGAACAAAATTATTTTCATAATAAAATCACCCAGACAGGTGCGACAGTTTATTTATGTGGCAATCTCTTTGGTTTAAGTGACAGTTTACCGAAAAGGACAACTAAATACTCTTCAAGGTAAATTAGTTTTAGAAAAAATGGCTTGCAATTAAAAAAGAATAATGTCGAAGTCATGTTTCATTCAAAGGTCGATTTAAGTAACAAATTAGAGAAACCATTTACTGAAATTCTTTGCAAGCCAATTAAATATATATATTTAATTCACACATCAGAAACCCGTACGAGTCGGTAAACATCTTTTTATAATACAATTGTTAAAAACTGCAGATGTTCCCATAATCAGTCTCAGGTATCCTGTTATCAAGACCTTATAGGTGATTTATTACAATTATTTTAACAGGAACACACTAAGGGCCTCGTGTATGGCAGTAGGGACAGTAAGGTTCTACCTACCACGCTTGCGTACAATCTGCATGAAAACCTAAGTAAAATTTTAATAAAATCGCTAATCTAAACACCAACATGCCAAAGTTCAACGGTCAGACTATTCTAGCAGAAAATTCAATTCGAATATTTTCTTTAAACTATAGCTTAAATAATTGCATAAAAAGGCCATTGCGATATAGAAAAAAAATTTTAGGAAAAAGATTTAAAAAAGTTTTTAAATAGTTTGGCTATGTGATTACGTGGAAATCTAATTGTTTTGGAACTTACCTCTGCAACTGTGCTGTTAGTACGTAAACAAAAGTATGAACTGAATAAGGAATTACCTATTCAATTATGACTTAAAAAAGTATTCAAACACCAATTGACTCAAATCAATAATTACACTTTCTTTAACACATGAAACGACAATACCAAAATTTTACAAGATGTAAATTGTTTTAGAAACTTAAGTATACTTCGATGTAATAATGACAACATAGGTCAATCGCAATTGCCTACTTTCACTCGACTAAGGTAGTAAAAATAAAGAAGGCATGAAAGGAAAATAAAATATAACAAATAAAATAAAAAAACACTTTAATCATGCATGTCTTAAAAGAAGAAGTAAAAAAAGCCTTGTGTTCGGGTCACGTTTATGTTTACATCAAAACAAAGAATGACATACACGCTTATGAAAATAAAGCAACATTTATTGTTTTTTCTTACAAATACTTTTTACTAAAAAGTATTATTTTACCACAAAAAAATTTTGCTCATGCATACTTGTTTTTAACAACACATTTACTATTACATAAAAATATATGTATTTATAATGAAACCAAATATAAATAAATATATATATATATATACACATATAAAACATATACATATAAAAAGACCTGTGTAAGTGTCAAGTTTGACTTGTGTTTCATTAATTCTAATCTTATAAAAATGGACTTTTCAAAACAATTCTGCCCATTTTCGACGATTTCTAAAGTAGAGCAGTCTTGTCTCGTCAGTTATGAAAAATGGTAATTATGGGAAATTTAAAAGATATGTATTTATTGTTATGAATGTACGTTAATGTCCATGTCGTTTGTGGTCCCAAGCTTTATGTTTAAATAAATAGAGATTCTATTCAGAATAGAGTGTCAGTAAAATCAGAATAGACTTTTCAACTAATTCAAAAAATACCTCCACAGTTTATCTTTGTCATATCCAGATACTAAGTCTTTAGTAACTTTGTATCTAAAACAAAACTCAAATGCCTGCACGCATTAAGCAGATTTTTATATCCTTGTTTATTACGAGGTTTGTTTTTTTACGTACGTCCTCTGCCTTGCTTTACATTACTTTACGATTTTTATATGTTTAGTATTTGATATATTACTCGTAGCGGTCTAAGCGCGAGTGGACAATATGTTATGGAGTTATCGAGTAAATTTTATGATATTCCTTCGCGGTTTCGTATTTGCATATGGTTGAAATTGATTCAATTCGCGTTTATTCGATTTTCGATGGGACCAAAGAAAGCCGGTCTTACACAGATAATAAAACTTGAGGAATGATGTTACTAGTATAACATTACAAAATCAACTCAATAAAATCAATATTTTCAAAATGCGTCATGTATTGGATTAAACGCGAATCGAACAATAGCTCCTAGAGTTCCGTAGCAACGTAAGCGAAGTTCAAAACGTATAAAAACATGGAACCACTGTTTCTGTTATGTAAATACTTTGTGAACTAAAGTAGTACCCCGTCCCGATGAACATTTACACGAAAGCAATTAAGAAATGGAAAATGATGATCAGATTGGACAGCAGCTGGCAACTGCTAATTTCTCGCTGAAAACAAAACCGTAATTTCAATGTTACTTCTTTTTTCCATTCGCACCGGTGTTTTTATTTTTATCGCGATTTTCCTGTCGGGAAAGCTGCGCGGCGATGTCCTCGTCGGAGGGACCGGAGAGTCGCGCGCAGTCCGGCAGCTCCGACTCCGGCAGGAATGGCGTTTCAGTGCCAGTGGTACCGATCACGAGGACGTTCCTCTTCAGATCGATATTGCACTGTAGACAACATCTAACTTAGAGAAATATTCTTAGCAGATGTTATGCATTATAGGTCTTCACCGCGAATGCACAGTAAAGGTCACAGTAAAACCTAACCGAACTGAGTGGTTAAACCAAAATTATAATTATGTTACGTATTATATAAAGTCATTGAAACTGGCTAAGAGGTTATAATACTATAAAGTCTATCGTTCAGCTAATTTAAAATATTTTCTGAAAACAGGACACATACATAACACAATGACGTTTACAAATTAAACAAAGACATAAAAGAATATAAGATTACCATGATTGTCAAGTACCTGATGCCTTTTGAGCATATCAAGACCCAGCAACATATCCATAGGTTGTTCTTCTAATACAGAAAAGGAAGTGGTGAGGAAGTCCTGTTCAATCCTCATCTGAACCATATGAATCCGCCCAATGATTCTCTGCACGCCAACACCCTTCGCAATTCCCGCCCATCTGTGGGGAATAAAAACAATATTACATATACAAACATAATGTCACGCCTGTAATCCCCGAAGTGGTCGGCAGAGGAGTCTAGTAAATCCCCACGTTTCACCAGTTACGTTTACGTCCCTTGGAACAAGTGTTGAGTCTATTGACATACACCGGGCACAAAACCATACTCTGGGTCACTACCAGGAACTTTAAGTTACAAAAATCCAATATTGCACTCGACCAACGTCATTCAACCAATGAGGCAGTCTACTACAATTGTCTGATGTTTTTTTTTAAATACAACCCCAACTACAATTGGTATATTAATACAATTTCAAATCTATAAATATGTTACATGTAACAGATATTCTGAATATTTTGGGTCTTACATTTAAAACAAATTTGTATAAGAACTGTGATAACAAGAATAAGTATAGGTTTTGACAATGTACATTTTATCAAACAAAAACTGACCTGTTATCTACTAAACGCATAATGTTGCAGCGTTCTGCACAAGTAGCAGACATTATAGTAGTCTGAGCGCCGGAATCAATAAACGCCTTTACAGGAAACCTGGAAAAAATAAATGGGTAAATTCCATGTATCCAGAAAAACTGCCTTTCTTATAAAACATGCCATGGCAAAAATAAAGCTAATTTAGATATTTTATTAAGGTGTTATTACTTTGGCGATAAACAATATTCTATTAATGTTACATTTAAAATAGCCTAAATGATTAAATACAAATATTTGAATTCGGAATTTTTCTATTAATATTTTGTTAATCTTATTTAGCTTCCATGTATCACCAATCCACTTAAGTAATGCTTTCATAATCAGGGCCCTAATATTTAATCACAAATTAGTCAACTAACAGTTATTCTAATTTGCAAAGCATTCCTGTATTTACTATGTAAACTTGGCGAGAAGCCGAGGGTCTTGAAACTCAACACATGCTGCACTAGAATAACTTGACCGAAACTAAAATGATGTGCTTAAGCTGTCCATAAAGTTTCACCATGGAAAGTTCTTAAATCAGAAAATTTAATAACTGCTTTCTAACTATAAAAACCCAAACACGCCATTCGGAATGTAAAATACATTATGAATTAACAAGTTTACATACCCATTAACATGGCAATTTATATACAGCATAACAACAGTGCCAAATGTCTCTGGGTTATGCTCCATAGCAGCTTCCATGTTCGCTTCAATATTTTTCTGCCTTATCTCTTCTGCTATCATCCTTTGAGCCTCAGTATCAAATGGATCGGAGTTCATCATACTATTAAAATTACATTAATATATGTCATTATCAGTTTACAAAATGTACATAAAGAAAAAGAATCTGTATCTCCTATTTGAATATAGCAAAACAGCTTTAGTAAAACTAATAGCGTTTGCAGATTTATAATTCTTGTAGATTACCGACTTTTAATAAGCAAATTAATTTACGAATAGCAAATGTATCTACGTGGTAGAATTCGAAATATTTATATTAAATTATCTGTTAAATAATAGCTTTTCAGTTGTTTATAATTTTGAAATGCTGCCTAGCACATTGGCAATATTAATATATTGATCACTTACCGAATCCGCTGTTGCTGCCGTTCGGTCCGCGCAGAGATTTGGTCTCGCAGAACGGACGCAAACGTGTCTATGAGACAAACATTTCAGATTAAAGGCGTGATTTAAGACAAATATATTATACCTCATCATAACAATGGAAATAATCAGTCTGAATAAAAAACAAGTAATTTTTTTTTTAATATCTTGTTATTTGCTGTTGAGCTTAAACTATTAAACATTATAAATCTATATAGCTTATAGATCATCGATTCTATGATAAACATGTTTAATAATAACGTCACGTCACGTCATCAGCCTATCTCAGTCCACTGCTGGATATAGGACAAGCCGAGGACAGGGCGCGACAGCGCTCATTAGGCGAGGCCTATGTCCAATAACAACAATTTATGCAAATAATCAAAAAATGCAATTTGCAATGTATAAATCAATCTCAATCAATATACACTCGAGAACAAAAAAAATCGCACACTACCTCAATTTTCGTTTGAAAGTACTTTTTTTTAAATGGCGCTTGTTTTTTAAATCCTATTTTCACATAATTAAAATGCACACTGTTAGCTCTCAAACAACACCTAACACTTATCCATAACCCTTAAAACCAGTGGCAGTAGCGACAAAAGAACAATGGGATCGGAAATCTACCGTTTCCGGTAGCCCTCTTCCTGGAACTGTAAGCAGGTATAAAAGGGTATTTACGTGGAACAATAAAATAATGGTGGTAATAATAAAACAATGGTGTTTTTTAATATTGTGTATTGCCTCCCCTAGCTTTAATTATCGCTTCCATGCGGCGCTTCATGGACCCTATTAGAGAAACCACAAATTCTTGCGGAATACTGTCCCATTCTTCCTTTAGCGCCGTTTGCAGTTCGGTGACATTAGTAGGAGCCACATTTCTGGCCCGTACTCTTTTTTTGAGCTCGTCCCATAAGTGCTCAATGGGGTTAAGGTCGGGGCTTCGTGCTGGCCACGCCATAACCGGCACATCAACCTCCTCCAAGTATTGTCGTACTACAGTGGCGGTGTGCGGTCTGGCGTTGTCGTGCATAAATATGAAGTTTTCGCCGACAAATCCCGCAAAAGGGACCACGTACTCTTCCAGCATTTCTTCCACGTATCGTCGAGCTATCAGGCCTCTCGATTGACGGCCAGTATTGGGTCCACTGATGAAAAGCAATTCGGTTTTCGTCTCCAGTGACATGCCTCCCCAGAACATGCACGATCCACCGCCGTATGCGACGCGTTCTGAGAAGCAACATTGGGCTAATCGTTCATTTGGTCTTCTGTAAACTTTTCCGCGTCCGTCGTTACCATGGAGACACATCCTACACTCGTCAGAGAACAGTACTGCTCCCCATTGGTTCATCGTCCAATTTAAATGTTCTCGAGCGAACTGTAGCCTTGCTTGCCGGTGAGCTGGGGTCAATTTCGGTCCAATTACTGGTTTGTGCGCTATTAGGCCTCCTGCAGTTAGTCTTCTCCTAACGGTCCAACGACTAATCTCCACTTTTCTGACTTCAAATTCAAATTCTTTTATTCATTATAAGGTATATACATACACTCAATGAAGGTCATGACGACGTAACAAGAAAACGGTCGTCACGCTGCAATGTTGCACGTTTTCGGCCAGAACCACTTCGGCGACTCTAGCTACAAGTGTCTTGATATCGCTGATATACCTACGCGGCGTACAGCGTATCGGCTCAAATTTAACTGCCGCGCTACTTGACTCTGGTTGTGACCAGCTTCAATTAGCGCAACCAGTTGGGCTGATGTTTCTGGTGTGATATCCATTTTCTTGCTTTGAATGTTGACGTGTTTGATAAACAACTTTTCAAGCCGCAAGTTGATATGCAAATGATGCATATTCACCAACCCCTTCACCTTTTATACCTGCTCTAAGTCGTTTAGTTAGCACTAATAACGAGTGATAATCCGCCCCATTGTTCTTTTGTCGCTACTGCAATGGTTTTAAGGGTTATGGATAAATGTTAGGTGTTGTTTGAAAGCTAACAGTGTGCACTCTAATTATGTTAAAATAGGTATGAAAAATAAGCGCAATTTAAAAAAAAAAGTACTTTGAAACAAAAATTGAGGTAGTGTGCGATTATTTTGCTCTCGAGTGTAGAACAAAAATGCATGCTCTGTTTCAGTGCGACAGAAATACATAAACGCAGCGACCAGTCATGTAGTTTACTCCTAATGTACCTACTAAAGTTCGCTTTAGTGAACTAAAAACTGACTAATAATTGTGTCCATAGCCATGGACAGTGTAAGTATATACATATAAGTGCAATGAATATGTTGCGCCCGTTATCCGCATAACGAGGAAATGCCAGCCCCCATGCATCCGGTACATGTAAATTAACGCACACAAAGTGCATTTATATTCTGTCTGGCCATTGTTAGCCTCGTTAATGAAATAGATTAGAAAACGCATTAATTGCATTCTAATTCCGCCAAATGCGCTATCTATCTACCCTGTGGTTGACTGTTGATAGTTCATTAAAATATCAAACAGGTATAGTGACATACTAAATAAATATGTAATATAGTGTGATGTATTTGCGTCTAAGGGTTTTTTAAACATTTTTTTAGTACTTCTTTGGAATAATCAGAAAGCTAAAAGAGCTTTGTATTAAATCTTTGATTCATTCGTCTATTTCCTCTATAAAGATGTATTTGTTCTCGGACTATTCGCTGTTCTGCAGAAATTTGATTTAAAATCATTTCCGGATTTTGTATTTCTCAGGCATTGAAGTAAAGTAACCTTAAAATCACGAAGTTATTTCATTATCGACTATCTAGTGTCCACTAGTTTTGCTGTTATAACTTACAAATCTATAACTACGCCAATGCTCTCTCCATTGTACCCAATTGTCTTCCACCAACCCATGAGACATTCTGGGGCGGTAAATAGACAATTTTAACACAAAACTTTTATATTTTGGCGACAGCTTCAGAAAAACTGTTTATGACGATAGTGTAGATAATTAAATGTACAGATTAGCTGTGCCCGCGACTTAGTTCACGTGGGCTTATTGTATGGGTATGATTGTTTATGTAGGAAACCCTAACACAATCCAAAAACAAAAATAGCCTAAGGGTTGGGCCACATTGATCGACGGCCTTTTGCATTTTGCCGATTGAAAAGGAACACACTATTACGCATTATGTCGATCGCCCGCTTACGGAGCAGTTCGCATCCGCACGCAGCTGTACGGAGGCGTTCGCTTCAGTACGCAGTTGTACGGAGGCGTTCGCT
>DWJK01005902.1:0-10837 GCA_018248815.1 Croniades pieria auraria
GGCTACTCAGCATATATTGCAAGTCCTGCGCGACCTTTCGCAGATAATTACCTTAAAGGTTTGCTATCATCTTCGGTAGTTTGCTATAATACATATTATAACCACAATACATTAATACAAAAATGTTCTTTACGTGTGAAGTCTGCCAACCCACAGTTAGCCAGCATGGCAGACTACAACCTCAACCTTATTATGCTGAAAAGACACCCGTATCTAACAGTTAAAAGACAAAAGGGTCGAAAAAAAATTGCTATATGTTACAGCTCCGTCTGTAACGACCTTTACACTTTATATATTGTTACTGTTTTAAACACTATTTTGGTATCGTAAATCGATGACCCGCGCTTTCCGTACGAGTTCCGCACCTGTCCACTATTTATGCTTTTAATGTCTGGCCGTATCGCTTTACACTATTAACTTCAATTTATTTACCGATAAAATAATATCAATCAATTTGTTGCGATGCTTTACGATTTAGTAAGGGTTAAGTGCGATCTGTCCTGAATATTTTCATATCTTTCATTAAAAAGAAGAAATTTTAAATGCTGTTTGTGTATGACCACTAATGGAAGTTTAAAAAATCATTATATTGATAGCGGTTATGGCGTCCGAAAGGAATTGAGAATAATTAGGTTTATTTGACTCCCATGTAAATTCTTTGCCTTACATTTAGATTAAAGTTAATTTCACTTTAATAGTAGTTATTAAAATAATAAATAATAATAATCAACCCATTTGTCATACCACTGTTAGAATGTGGGTCTCTTCTCATGTTGAGAGGGTTAAGGCCATAGTAGTTATTACGTTAGACTAATGTGTTGGCAGAGATAGCCTGCAGATTTGGTTTCCAACCTACAATTCCGGGGACTGGGTTTTAAATCTTAGCACTAGTATTTCTATATTAGATAAGTAATGCGCGTTTTTAAGACAAAATATCAGTTGCATTACATCGGAATATATTACCGTGAGAAAATCTGCACACCTTTGATTTGTTCTGAACAATCTTACATCATTGTTTAAGATCTGCTACACCTGATGATTAATGTTATTATATATGTAGTCCGGGTAGTAAAAAATATCCACATAAGTAACTGACATGTATCAGTCTCCGTCGCGACCTCGCTGCGAGCGGCTGGAGCGCATGAGGAAGGACCTCGTACAGATCCGAAACCAGTCGAGCCATCCCGAAAAACGTACGTGAGTTAAGCCGGTACATTAATCATGTGTATAAATACCCACGAAACATTTAATAGGAAGATATGTATCAGTTAATCAGCCGTCCAGTTATTATGTCTATTTTGAAATCAGATGGTCGTTTGTGATGTCTCAAGAAATATATTTTTTATAATAATTAGCAATGCTGATTTCGCAAAACAAATGCAAGTAATATAGGCATGTCTTAAATATTTCATTTGCGGATCATCTCGCAGTCGACGCTGTTGGCAATGACGGGTCAGCTGCCCCAACGCGTCACCGCTACTAAGAAGAAATATTTAAAAAAAGCAGTATTAGGTGCAGAACAGTAAAATTAGACTACCGTTCACTGTGGACGGCCGTCGCGTGACTTTACGTTGCAAAATTGTTACTCGTAAAAATGTTTGTACTTTCAAATGACATGGTTGGACGATGTCATAATAAGCAGAATTAGTGCTTTCTGTCTTTAGTTTCTCGTGATTAATTTGATAAAAAAAATGTTGTAGGTTTAAACTGAAGGTCTAAAGGTGACTGCCTTGTTGGTCGAGTGGTTGCAAGCGCGACTGCCGATCGGGAGGTCTTGGGTTCAAATCCCGGGTCGGGTACTATTGGATTTTTCTAATTAAGAATTTCTAGTATCGACTCGAAGTCTGGATCTGTGCCCAGTATATGGCAATAGGGTCACCACTTATTTCATAGGACGTAAACGTAACTGGTGAAACATGAGAGTGTACTACACTCCTCTGCCTACCCCTTCGGGGATCACAGGCGTGAGATACGTGTGTAGGTTTAAAATTTTAAACAGATAAGAACAGTGATAGCCTACCTAGTGGTTTAAAAAGCAGCCTCGTAATTTGGGGGTTTTAGAAATCAATCATGGCGAAGATTTCTTCTTTAAAATATTACATATGTTTAACGGTTCAGTGCTGTTTTCTTCTTTAGCTTCGCAAACAGGCAGATAAGCAGATTATAAATATCGCTTGCTAAAACACTGAAGGAACGCATGCTGGTTGAACTTGCGTACCATAATGTTCTCTAAGTCCCAGATATTAGTGGTTATGATACTGTCACGAACTGAGTATTAACCAAAACGTAGTTTTGACTCATTTGAACAAGTCTCAATACATAAAAGTCGATATTAGATTTTTGTCATATGTAATCCATCTTAAGACGCATCTGCGCTTTCCATCAGGCGTGGATCGCGACTGGACGCTAATCTATTACACGAATATAAAAAAAAAGATAAGTACACAATGTCATTTAAAGAAAGTCATATACCGCGTTCTCATTTACGATTCTTTGGCAGCGTATAATGAAACCGAAGCCTTTATAAAAGATTCGTAGCTGCTGACAAGATACTGATTACTTATGGAAAAAACGCGTGGAATAAATCATAGTCGGGTTTGTAAGACTCGCGTGCGTTGGTGTGATGTGTGTATTACCATGATTGGAACAAAACCGTTTATTGTGGGATTTCATCGGCGAACGACAAAATCGATTCTAATCTCTACTGCCAGCCGCTGATGAAATTGAAGAAAGAAATAATTGATATGATCAGTGAACAAAACCGTGCAGTCTTTCATCATGATAACGTCATGTTATACGTGTCTTTGAGCAATAAGAAAGTTTTAATCTATTTATCAAAAAGTCTATTTTTGCGCTTTCGGATTATCATTTATTTCACTCTTTTCGACTTCTCTAAATAATGTAAGGTTGACATAAAGAGGGCAAAGTGGAGGTGACATTGTTTGTAATTTACTGTTGGAAAATTCCCAAATTTCTACAACAACTGAATCACGCCAAAATGCTTACAAGATGGCTACAAGTTAAAAAAAAAACAAATATTTAAATTCAATTAAAATAAAAAATGTCTGGAATAAGTATATACGTATCAAAAATTTCCTTCTTTATTTCTTGTTAATTTCAAGAATTTCTTTGTTAATATTGACTTTTTCTATAATTTGTCGACTTACTAATACGACTGTTGTACTTATTCAATTTAAAATGAGAAAACAAACACCGCTTGTCGTTAAGGGGCATTTCACTCGTTGCTAATTAATATAAAAAATGTTGTGTATAAATATTCTAAAAAAATATTCTCCAAAAACGTTGTTGTACTAATAGCTAAATACATACAGTTAACATACCGGTGGATATATAAAGCTAGGAGGTTTTAGATTAATATTATGTTTGTTGAGAAATATCTGGAAAGCTCAATATCCGAGCCGCTGGCGGCGTCCGCCTGTCGCGCGGCAGTGAGATGCGATAAACTTTATGCGCTAAAATGAAAATTCAAAACTAAATAATAAACATCTAACATTTCACACACAGATATGCACACTGACAAGTTCCTAAAGAATAACGCAACAAAATAAACAAAAATGTTCTCTCTACCAACTACTCGAAAGATCTAGAAAGTTCTTATTATAAGCAAGCTTTTTGTACAATAGTTTACATTGCTGGTTGAAAATGTTTTAGCTTCTTCGATAATAGTTTGACTCTCGAGCATGACAGTTCTAACCCGTCTAGAAAGTTCTAAAGCAACTTGTGTTTTTTCCTACTGATTTTATTTTGTGTCGGAAACAGGTTCTCGAAAAATTTGTTGGTTTTAGAGTGCTTTAATTAAAACTGTACTGGGCTACCCTACTCGTTAGCAGCAGGCTACTGTGCACAATAGACTATATTGCAGTTATCAGGGTGTAGGCACATTGTAGCTTTTCGTAAAAGTCCTCGAGACCCTAATATTAAATACGGAACTTTGATCCTATCTTATCCTTTATTGTAGTCTAAAACAAGAACCCACCCTTGAATATCCTTAAAATTGTAAGCAGAAAAATATATATAGAACATTGCCACGGTTCACCAGAATAAATGCTACTATTGAGAATTTGAAGTTAGAAAAACCCAATAATACTTTGTTCGACCCGGTAATCGGACATAAAACTTCTGATTCAGCAGTCGTGCCTGCAACCACTGGACCAAACAAGACGTCAACTAATCATATTATTTGTCATTTATATTTTCAAACTAAGATTGTGTGCAAGTAATATAGTTATTCTCGCGGCAATAATAACATCACACGCCGATATCAACCGCACCGAACGTCAACAAAAATGAAATGACTTGCGCCCGTGCTCGGAGCGAACTGTAGACGAAAATCAATAGCGAAAATATAAATCAGGGCTAAAGTGATATTGTGAATGTAAAGATCCTTAATCCCAGCCGATCTTCACGAAATGCCAATCTCAATAATCGACGCAAATAAAAGAAACCTTTTATGTAATAAATCTGAGCATTTCTATAGATTCGCTCTTATATATTGCTTCTGTTTTCCGAAACACCGAGCGCCGAAAGCCTTTTAGTTTCGCTCCGAACTTTTTTCTGCTTGTCGTGAAAAGAGCGCATGCGAATGTCTTCATACAATCCACGCACGCTTTCTCCGCACGGGCGCTGGGTTTAGGCGATGTTTCCAATTAACGTTTCGACTAAGTCTTAATGTTCCAGTTTATTGCCTGACAAAACAAGTAGACGGTTCCAGAATAAATATTTACTCAAGTAAGATATCAGCCACTTAAGCTATAATAATTGTCTAAGATACCAGCGACTCTGAACATATAAAACCGGTGACAAAATAAGTATGGTTGCCAGCATATTCATGAATTTACTGTATTTTCCTTGTAGCACTGTTCTAGCAGATGTTGTTAACTTTCCGCAAACGTGCGGAACTTTCTTTCCAGGAGGTTATGTTTAAGAAATATTAAGCCTTTATTGATTTTAAGTCTCACAGGCTACATGGAATTGCAAGTTCTACCTGAACTCTTACCAATGGGATAAAAATTATATCTGCAATTTACGTAACAGTTACTCATATTTGCGTGCATGTAAGCCTACAAGTAAACGCTGTGGACACAAGCTCTACCAGGTTGACGCGCTGTGAGCCATCAGACTCTAGTCTTTATGTCCATATAAAAAAGCTTATAAACCGTTATCATCATCATCAGCCTGCTCCCGTCCACTGTTGGCCATAGGCCTCTCCAATGGTATGCCACTGAGCTCGATCTTCTGCTCTTCGCATCCAACCACTGCCAGCCACTTTGGACCGTTATACGTTCTTCCAACTGTAACGCATCAGCTTATCATCATTCCTTGTATCAATCCATTGTTATATACAGATTTCCTCCCAATATGAGTAGGGTTATGTGATGTGGCTTATCTTTTCCATCGCCGAGTCGACTGCTGGACTGATCTAAGTGATGGGCGATATGGTCTATAACAAAGACCAAGTGCAGGTGGCAAAATTTAAATGACTCACGGAATATCACAGGAAATTCATTCAAAATCAGAAATGTGTACCAGGAATTGAATTTGAAGGTACCTAACCCACCGGAGACACTATCACATTGGTGCCTCCACTACACAATTTGTCTTGAATGGAAGGAAGTGTACAAAGCCGATATGTGTCCACCAAAATGTTGCTGTCGAGTTATACACGGCAGTTGGTCGACAGTAAATAATGCGCAGCAATTGTTTACAGTCGGTGGACAGAAAACGCGCTGCCGATGACCCGTATCGGAAAAAAAGAGTTCAGGATGAAATATCAGCCGTTAAGTAGCCCAACACTGGCACAGACACGCATGCACACATTCGCACGCACACACCCAATCATACGCACCACACTGAACAACACGATGATGTTTCTAGAACAACAATCATTTAATGATGTTAGTCATGTGTAACAGAACAGTGTCGCTGTCTTTATATCTTTATATTCAAGTGATTTAAAATAGCCTTAACATTGCACTTACTCAACATATAGAGCTATGAATTGTATTTACCTGATAGGATGGACTAAAAATGCGTCTTGAACATGAACATACCATGTAAAGTATTGAGAAATAATCATATGAAATAAGGTAGCTATATTAAACCCATAAACCGTGACACAAACATGCAAAGAATACGCTGATAACGTGAATTATTTAATAACAAAACTTCTATAAAAACGCTAATAAAAGAGATACAAAAGTTTAAACCACATACAAACGGAAAGCAAAACTTGTGCGTGGAATAACTGTTGTTACCCCCTTGTAGATTATTAAAATATGATAGAATATATTCTTTGAATCATATAAAACAACCAACAAGAAACCGTCCTGGAAACTTTAAGTGAAGGATTTAAGGAGGTATTTCTCTCAGTATCCTTTTTTCGACATCTTTAGCGATGCCAACTGTGAGCGCTACGACATTAGGAAAAAGCAGGTTGTGTGTGCTGAGAAATCGCTCGCGGACACACTCAAATATACACGCAAATGTAAATACAATACAATGTAGCACAAAACAATACAACAGAAACAAGAAAATAATGTTAGAATGTTAATGTAGGGACCTTATTTCGAGAAAGCAGCTTTAAGTTAATTGGGCAGGGTATACAGAATTGTGGTTAAGTAAATCGCAAAAACATATATATAACAAAGTGTTTTGTAACCGTATTGTGCGTTCTTAAGTTTAAATATCATTTGCTAACGGTAAAGGAAAACATCGTGAGGAAACCAGCACACCTCAGAACTTAGAAAAAAAAAATTCTAAGGTCTGTGAAATCTGCCAACCAGCACTTGGCAAGCGTGGCAGACTATGGCTTTAACCCTCTCAATATGAGAGAAGACATATATTCCAACAGTGGAATGACAAATGGGTCGACTATTATTTATTATTTTTTTTTATTTAAAAATACCAAAAAGCAAAAGTAAAATGTAATAGTAATCTGTGCCCGGTGTATGGCAATAGGCTTACCACCTATTCCATTGTGGCACATAAAAGTAACTGGCAAAATGTAAGAGTATGCGTTTCTTTTCTGCCTACCCATTCGGGGATTAATTGCATGAATTTACATTCGTTGTACGTTTTTAAAAGTAAAATTACAATCCTTATTTCAACACTAAAATAAAAGAATACGAGGCAAACGAAGTTTTTTTTACGTTTACATTTCCTTCATGCATATATATATTTATGGCTCAGATTTATTTCACGTTTTACGGACATGAGTAGTTTATTCGACCGATGGGCGCACACGTACCCACGGACAGGCCAATTCTGACTCGCGTATAGCAAGTTTGATTGGGATACAACGGTCATTTTAAAATTTTACTCATTCTGCCGACATTACTTATTAGATTTTTATTTTATATTATTTATTTATTTTATTTTATTTATTACTGTATTTTTAATGTCTTTTTACTAACATAGGATAGATTTAAATACTAACACAAAATATGGACTATATGTACCCGGTCTGAAATAAAGATTATTATTATTATTATTATCACTTGTCAACAGTACTTCAATTGATATATATTTCGTTTATCGCCTGAAATACAGAAAGCATAATACAGAAAGCGTGACGCTGCACCGAATTATAATTGCGCTTCGGCTATTCCGGGGCTTTGTTACAATATCAGGTGGGATTGAAAATAGCTGAGACCTAACGCCGCCCCTACTTGTTACATTTAAAGCTCCTGAATAGTTAACTATTTGAATTATAGATATATAACAAAATAGAAATAAGATCAGTGTGTATATATATTATGTATATATATATATATATATAAAAAATTAAAAAAATGGTGGACTGTAATATATGTATTTGGTGGACTGTAATTTTTTTCTCAATGAGCACCAAATATGCCGTAATTCTGCCGTCAAACAATATCCTCAAAATGACAATGAACGTGCATCCATAAATAATGTGTCGTTGACAGAGAATGGGGCTACCGGGCCCGCTCCATGAGACGGCAGTAATGTCGCCGTAAAGTACGTACCAAATTGCTTTCTGTGTCAGTGTGCTCTGACCGTCGCCAATTTGCAAAATTATCGACAATCCTACAATATCTAATAAAAACGTATCCTTTGTTCACGTTTAATATATGTATATATGCACAATTCTTCTATATACCTTATCTCTATATATTGTCCTTCTACATATTATGTCCATAGCACAAAAACTACATAGAAGCAGTGTTAGCCTAGTTGCATGAAATTCAGCCTCTCACTCCAGGGGTTCTAGAGTCAAATCCTTACGCGGATCTTTAGACAAAATATGCGATTTAGGATTTAATATCATTTGAAAACATCCAAACATGAGAAAACTCGCACACCTTAAGGTTCTCAAGAAAAATAAGTTCTTTAATGTTCTAGAAGTCTGCCAACCGGCAGTTGGCCAATGTGGCGGACTGTGGCTTAAAACCTGTTTTTCGGAGAGAAGACCATTGTCCAACATTGGAACAATAAAAGGGTAGGAATAAAAATAGCACACCAAGTGAGGAAAACGGCAGCTATGGTTGAGGACAAGAGCCTAGCCTTATGACTGTATGTGTAAGTTTGTGCCGTCAAATAAATTATTATATTGTCTACGAGTATATTTCGAGCACTGCTTATAATTCCACTCACATAATATATGTGTAACTTCATTGATGCTCGAGATTCTCCGACGACAACGATGCTCCCATATATGATTATTAATATTATGTACGCGTTTAAACCCATTGTAGTGGTTCTGAGGACACTTCTGTAAAGGATGTCACAGGGTATTTGTATTGAGGTATTGATTTGATTGCCTCGTTGGTCAAGTGTTTTCAAGCGCGACTGCCGAACGGAAGGTCCTGGGATCAAAACCTGGTTCAGGTACCGTGGGAATTTTCTAATTTAGAATTTACAGTAATGACTCGGAGTCTGGATCAGCGCCCGGTGTATGGCAATAGACTCACCACCTATTCCGTGGGGCTTAAACGTAACTGGTGAAACGTGGGAGTGTACTACACTCCTCTGCCTACCCCTTGGGGGAATACAGGCGTGATGTTACGTAATTGTATAAGATAATGTATATTGCTGGATACTCATATATTTTAACAAATTATAAAAATACCTGGCTCAATTTATATAATTTTATGCTTAAATCCAAGTACATACAACCAATGTACGACAAAACTTGTTTCGCAAAGGGGTGGCGATCACATCACCCAACATTTTCACCGATAATCGAAAGTGTTATTGGGTTTCGGAAAAATTTGATGGCAATATATCGAATGAACTTTGCGATAAGAAATTTAATAGGTATGGTGCCGCGAGGGAGCGGGCGGGTCGCGGCTAAAAACTACCCTCAAAAGTATTTACGTTGTTCGGCGACGTGTATATTCGATCGAAGTTTGAGCACGTTTGTTACTTTTACAACACCCCACGGCAGCCATCGACCACCCTGCTCAGAGCGGGGCATTGCAATCAAGGGGTGCAAGATTAAACGGCCAGTTTCCTAGGTCCAACTACATCGCATTGAGGAAAGCTATCTGTCCCTCCGGCAATCCGAGCCGAACACTGCTTGTATGGCCCCATCAGCGATTTTTTCAACCATAAAGTAAACAAAGCGATGTTTGTGGCTTGATCAAAAGGCGGAAATTCGCCCCAAGAAAATGGTTTGTACGATAACATGATTTATTGTCACTCCGATAGGCTTATAGCGAAAATATGTTACGACAAAGAGCGTTGTTCATATATTACGATTGTCGACACTGCGTGCTGTCATTAAACTGTGTTTTAGATTGTAAACATGACTTATTTAAAAGAGGAGTAAAAACATACCCTAATAGAAACACATGTAATTGTTGTCCCAAAAATTGTTACTAAAGATGACATTTATTAAAATAAATTTTTATTGCATATCGACATCAGAATTGTAAATTAGCTAGTTGGCACAGTCAGCTATAAAAAAGGTTATCTGTTTAATTGTGTATACAAATTAGACGAATTAGACGAATTATATATATTTATTAATGCACAGCCATGAATGTACTGCTCCTATATCACATTTCCACCGTAAATCTATCATTTAATCAACTCTTTTGTAGGACTGAAAGATAAGGTTGTCTGGACCCTTATTTTCTATAGGGGAAAATCTCATTCTTTACGTGTTAACGCATCTATGATCAACTCGAATAGGATAGAGAGCAACTTATCTTTACGCCAGGTCATACACGGAGTAGGCAAAGAGCACTGAGTGCCGAACATCTCCATTCTTACATGCCTACCGTACTTCTACATTCATCACATCATACATGCACGTCAGGTTCGAAGATTTCTGACTCCCTCGTCAGCAAATATCTGGCCTAATAAACTTAAAAAAAAGTCAGAGTAGGCAGAGGACTGTAGTACACTCCCACGTTTCACCATTTACGTGTAAGTCCCACAATGGAATAGGTGGTGAGTCTATTGCCATATACCGAGCACACATCCAGACTCCGAGTCACTACTAGAAATTCTAAATTAGAAAAATCCAATAGTACCTGATCCGAGATTTGAACCCAGGACCTCCCGTTTGGCAGTCGCGCTTGCAACCCCTCGACCAACGAGGCAGAATCTGGCGTAAAAATTACATAATTAGTAACTGGGTTTATTTGCGCTAATAGTATTATTACATTTTTAATAGTAATAGGCTTGCGTTGATTACAACACCTGATGATAAGCGGGATGTAGCCTAGGATGTAGAACACTTGCCTTACCAATCTTAATAATATTACTCGTATAAACGCGAAAGTTCGTAAGTATGGATGGATGTTTGTTACTCTTTCACGTAAAAACTACTGAATGGATTTTAATG
>DWJK01005903.1:0-10837 GCA_018248815.1 Croniades pieria auraria
CTCTAGAAAATATAGTATTTATATACAATACACATGTACATTGCAGTTAAATAATAAATTAATATCTTTATGCAAGGTCGCATAAAATGTATATGAATTATTGGATTATTAGTGACATTTAATTAAAACTGTTACAGAAATAGTCGAAAATGCTAAAACAATCCATCAGGGTATAAACAGAATTCAAAGCTTTTGAATGCGTTTTTGCCGGTCAGTAAAGCACAGAGTAATAAAGACTTCGTCTGGAAAACAGTCACCATTTGACATCTTAGTGCACATTGACACTGCTTATCACAACACGTTGCAGTCACAGCTGGTGTAATAAAAGCAAAGACCTGACAGCATTGTCTGCTTAATTTTATAGAACTCTTGATAAAGTTCTACGGGGAACATATTATATTTAATAGTCCATGATGTTCCTAATACTATATCATTAATCAACTGCCTCTTTACAATCATCACAATACATGAAGTGTTGAGGTTAAAATTAAAAACGATCACTATACGGGCGCGCCACGTGTCACCGTGCGCGCCCACCCCTTCTCTCCCCTCCACGACCTCTCAAACGAATATCATTACAAATACTACACCTACAGTCTAAATAACTTAGAACAGCTGTCACGTATATACTACTCTCTAGTACAACTGACATGGTACACTAATCAACACGTAGGAATACATAAAATACTTTGAAAATACGAAAAAATTTGAGAACTCCTCCCCGTGCACGTAGACGACACCGTTTTTGGTTTTTGAATTTTATTTCTCTCTAAGTACCCCCCACTGCCCAAATGGCACTCAAAGTAAATGAAACGAAATGTATAACGAACGTTAGTGATATATATATCTATACACACGCATACATACATACATACATATATCATGTGTGTTAGTGTGTGTGTGTGTATATACATATAATTTTCAATACAAAAATTTGAATACGCAATACCAGCGATGTCTACATACACCGTAACAATAAGGCAAGACAAAGGTATAGAGACAACTTGGTGTTTTAACCGAACGTACTGACGCAGTCAGTTCAGTCGCAGCACATCATGTAGCTCGTAATTGACTATGTCCGAGACCCTCGCCCACGCCGACACACCAACAGCTAACCACTCGTTCATCACAGCTTTGGAAACAATATCGCTCTATCTTACTAAACGACCATTCTAGTCCCGAACCAAAACGATCCCGTATGCGCAGGGTGAAATCATTTATATCCATGTTAAACCAGTTATATCTCTGTTACACCGGTTATATTCAGATTGCATCAGTTATATTCTTGTTACACCGGATATTTCCGTGTTCTAAAAACTATTATATGCACGTCACACCGGTTATATCCATATAAATCCGGTTATATCACGTTAAACTCAGTTATAAATATATTTATATGTCTAATCAGTTATTATATACATTTTGTATCATTTAAATACGTGTCAACCGCTTGTTTCACGATAAACATATTAACTAGAGCTCTCTCTGCACCGCACAAGTCATCCGACGTCGATACAAGACTAACTTCATTTCTGAAGGTATGTCGTGTTGTCAGCGGTCACCGAAGAGAGACAAAAGGAACTGTGAATGGGATCCGCGCTAAGTTAAACACTATTCCTCTAGCGCCGGGAGCGCTTTCATTGCGTTTCATCGTCGAACTTCTGCTCGGTGACCGACACCGCGTCCGAGGACAGCTCCGCCTTCAGCGACTCCACGCAATTCTTTGGGATAACTGTGCCTGCGGGAGAGTTATTTTATTAGTTAAAGTCGCATGTACAGATTTTATGTTTCTGGGGGTTCACGTGATTAGTCAACGACAACACGTCACAAGCCGGAAATCTCATATAGATCGATCCAAGTAAAACACGGAAAACGGACTAACTCATTTATGTCGGAGGGGCTACTTAGTTTTAAAGCGCATCGAGTAAGCGGTACGCCGTGAACGCCGCGAGCTCGGATACCACTCTCCTTTTTTAAAAACGATCATCGACAACGTTAGGATCGTCCGTCACTCTAGTGAGACGCGTACCGACGATCTTGAGTCCGTCGTCGGTCTTGAGGCGCACGACCTGCATCTTGTGCGCGGCGGCGCGCGCCTGCAGCGCGGCCTCCACGCGCGCCCACACGGCCAGCACGGAGCCGGCCAGCACGTGCCAGCGCCGCACGCGCAGCCCCACCTCGCAGTCGGGCGCGGCGCAGGCGGCGCGCGCGTAGGCGTGCGCGCACACGCGCAGCGACGCGCCGTGCTGCGCGCGCCACGCCGCCTCCGCCTCCGCGCTGCCCGCCTTGCGGTACTTGCGCTCGATCTCCGCCAGCGACTCCGTGCGCAGCTGCAGCCCCGTGTTCGGCCTGCGCACGCGTCGCGGTACACGCACCGCTTTTTACATTAACCTCGCCGTCGCAGACCTATATGAGACTTTCTGCATTTTCCGTGGAGTGCGATCTCTGCGCCGATTTCTTCGGATAAACTTTACAAGCCACATGTATCTTAAAATGAAGAACGGCTAAATGAAGACTAAATAAATTAATTTGAGTAAAAAATAATTGCATACTTTTTTCTCTGTGGCTTTCGATTAGGACAATGATGTATGTAACGTTCGGAGGCTGTGTCGACCGAGGAATTGAGATATAAAAGGAAATTAGTTAACCTAGCTACTCTTAAATCGAAACGTATCTAATATACCTGTATAAATGAAACATCTGCTCCTTCTTCGTGAGTCTCTCCTTCCTGCCGTGCCCCTGCGGCACCGCCAGGCACAGCACGGCCAAGTGCTTGCCGTTGCGCGCGTTTTGCGTCAGGTAGAACCCTTCCACCGGCGTCGAGGCCTCCGACCACTTCTCGAGGGCGTCCTGCCAGTCCATGCCCCGCTGAGGGCATTAATGAAAACTCGTTACTGGGATACGTGCGGTGCGACGTCGTCAGAGGCCCCGCGAGCGAAGGACGAGGAGGCGCACCTCGGTGTGCACGGTGTGCAGCTCGACGGGCGCGCGGCCCGTGGCGTGGCGGCGCAGGAAGCGCACGCAGCGCACGCGCCGCACGCGCTCGCCGGCGCCGCCCAGGTCCAGGATGCCGAGGTCGAATCGCCCGCTGCGCTTGGCTGCACGAGGCGCACGCGTTTGTGTCGTTACGATTATCTCTTTTACCGTTCTCTCCTTGTAACATTCTAAATTAGGTTTCGTTAGTTTGACTTAGATTTCGATTCTATCAAACATTTTTAGGTGGGCGGAGAAGTGCAGTGGACTCCTACGAGTCGGCTCGGCGGTCGTCGGTTGCGCTCGCGACCGCGACATTAAATTATTTTAATTTGCCCTGCTGCCGATTTATTATTAAAAATATTATGTACCTTGCTTCATGACGGCGGCGAGGGTGTCCGTGAAGTATTTGAACAGCCTATTTTGCAGTTCCACCGGCATGCCGAGTATCCTGTTCAGGAACTTCGACATGTTGTTGTAGTCCTGCAAGATGAGGGTTATTTATGTTATAAATATATCGAGGTCGGAGACGATCATTATAATGCATGGACGTTAAACGAAAAGCAGCAAGATGCACAAGAGTTGGCAGCACCGGTGTGTTATCGTCGATACTCGGCTATCTTTGAGCTACTACAGAGCCTGGCCGGTGGAAAGGCGCTGGATGGAGAGGCGCTTGATGGAGAGACACCTTCTACTCTGCCGTCTCAGAGATCGGATCCTCCATACTAGAATGTGTTACTCATTTCGTTTGCGTGGTTAATTAGTGCTCTCTGGAAAGGCTGATTTGTTAAGACTTTAATAAAAAGTGATTATAGTGTATTCGCTGCTTCTCTTTGTTCAATTACCCAATTACTTGCCCACACTGTCTGATGATGGTGTTTATAATATAGCGGATCCGAAATGTAAATAGTTATCTTACAAAATTTATGAATGTGTCTATATGTACCATGATTACCTAAAAATATATAAAATGATACCTTCTCAGAGTAAATAAGATATTTACGATGGGAAGTACGTAAGGTAGGTGATCGCGGTACCTTGTCGAGCGAGAGCACGCCGGGCGCGGCCTCGCTGTTGACGATGAGGCCGACGCCCACGAGCGCGCTGGCCACGTCCTGGAAGAAGTCTCCGGCGTAGTCGCGCGGTGGCGCCACCAGCGGCGCCTCGTACTTCATGATGGCCTTCATCACCGCCTCCAGCGCCGTGCGACCTGCGCTCACAGTACACACCTCGGTAACGCACAAGGCACGGCTGATTATCATCCGAAAACCTCTACGGTCATATTGCGTAAGCCATCCATATAAATTAGCGGATTCTCTGAAACTATAAGCACACAACACGTTGAGGTCGATCCCGTAGCGTTTGCTTTGTAAATTCTTATATAAAAGTTCACATTCCATTGGCACAGACCAACATTGCATGTCATAATTGTCCACTCGGTCTCTATTCAATAAAGCTAACAATCGAACCGTATTTGTTGTCGATGTTGAACTGGCTGAGGTCCCTGGTCTCGGTGGCGCGGCGGTCGCCGTGCGTGAGCGCGCCCAGCGACTCCAGCCGCTTGGCCACGGTGCTGGCAAAGCGCCGTTCGCCCGCCAGGTCCGAGATCAGGAAGATGTACTCCGGCGCGTTTACTTGGTTGGAGCGATGGGTGCGCCCTGCGGGAATCTTAGCCGTGATTAACGATATCTTTACAAGAGAATAATAGAGATGAAATGAGATCTCAGTGACAGGCGTGTTTTTAATGTGGCATAGAGTTACTTACTTCTTTACGGGGAGCAATTCACCAAAGTTATCAACCTTTATATTACACAACTATTGATCCTGTCGCCTTTTAAAATAAGAAACTTAACATCTACATATATTCTGCTACGCTGGCCAAGTGCAGCATGCCAAACTTCACAAGTGCTATGGCACATTAGGATGTTTCCTAAGACATGTAGACTAATTTATATACCATGTAATATTGATCTTATATGTTTAAAAGGTCCTCACCAAACTGCTGTATGGCTCTGTCTGCCGACCAGGGTAACTCCAGCGTTATATGCACGCGGCGCCTTTGATTTCTCGCTCTGTGGTAAAAATGTAATAATATCTCATTTTACTCGTAAATTATTGATCAAATATACATTATCGTCAACCTTTTACTATCAATGCCCTGTTGGACACAATTCTTTTCTTAAGATGATAAGAGTTTAAATTCGATTAAGATGCACCAAACAAGAAAATATAATGTAACTTGTAACAGGACTATTATAATATTAAATTAAAATTGTACCATGACATGTCTACTGTATTTAGATAAAGTCTATATTTAAAGGGTTGAACAAGACATTCAATTAGGTATTGAGAGTCAGAACTGACCTCCGATCACTCTGTAGTGAGATACCGCTGGAGGCGGCCTCGGAGATGATGGCCACGTCTTTCTCGCCGTCCATGAAGCGCTGCTTCTCGGTGAGGTTAAGTGTCTCCAGCGGCACGTCGGCTTCCGAGCGGCTTTCGTACAGGATCTGCCCGTCCTCAGTCTGCACCACGCGCCCCTTGCGCCCTGTCATCTGCGCGGGGAGAAGACTAACTATACTTAGTCTTGCCATAAAAATAATTACAAAGAAAAACAACATTTCTTTATTGTACGTAACATTTATTACTACTATAGTGTGTTAGTTTAATACATTAATATAAAACCATTGAAAATATATAAAGCTTATTCGAAGTGGTCTCCATTGGCTGCAATACAGTCCTTTAAACGTTAAGGCTAGTTATCAATAGCAGCACACACTCTTTCTATGGGAAAAATCTTCACTGCCATCGTATGGATTGTTTTAGGGACTCCAAATTATCATGTCGTTTAGAGTAAGCCTAACTCTCTAAAACTGACCATAAATCATAATCCAGTTGATTAAGATCAGGACTAGATGAAGGCCAGTCATCAGCTCTAATGAAGTCCGGAACGTTCGTTTCTAACCAAGATTGGGTGGATCGAGCTTTATGACTCGGCGCCGAATCTTGCTGAAAGCCCCATTCTTAGTGTTAAAGGGCTTAACTACCTTCTCAAGAATGGTATCTTGATACACTTGTGCCGATGTTTTGATACCTTTTACACAAAAATATAGCTCAGTCACTCGTTCATAGCTAACACCCTACCAAACCATCACTAAAGTCGGATAATGCCCACGTTGTACTCTGTTGACTAGTTGGGAAGCTTCTTTAGAGCTTTCAGCATAAATACAGTCATTTTGTTTGTTAAAATATTGGTCAATTGTAATAATTTTCTTATTCGTAAACAAAATTTTTCTGTGACGTCCCTTTACGTACCGCTTAAGTAGTTGTTTTGATTTTACCACCTTATTCCTTTTTAAAATTTCAGTTAAGACCAATGCGGCTCTTATTGGCTGCAAGTCCTAAATCATCTCTTAAAATACGTGACAGCGTTCTAGGTGCTATCTTCATTTCCCGAGATAAAATCTTTTGCTTTCGGACACGATTTCTTTGAATTCTTTCCCTTACTGCTTTGATCGCCTTTTTCGTACGAAATCTACCTAGACGGCCAGATCTTTTTCTGTCACAAACAGAGGAGGTTTCATTGTATCTATCAATAGCCCGGTACACAAACATTTGACTAATACCAAGCGTATAGAGGATTTTAAAAATTGCATTTGACTCCATACCTATGTACTTTATGTAATGCAATCACAGCGATTCTTTTCTCTTTAGCACCCTACTCCATTATTGGCGCGGAAATAAGTAAACACGATGAACGATGATATAAAAATGACAGATTCCAATTTTAAAAGTAACATTTGGTTTATTTTTAATTCTAACAGTATTTATGGCCAGACTAAGTATTTTAAATGATAAAGATCTTATTGTCGCCAAACTTATGTGATAGTGCACATGTGACACTGTTTGGGGTGGGCTAAAAAAACTGCAGACGATTTTTGTGTTTACTGGAATTTTTTTGATCACATTCTTAATTCGCAAACCTTACTGTTGGAAGTACAGTAACAAGCGCGATACATAATATAATTTTCATGTACTCGTACATTAATAGAACGAAATTTTTTATAAGTTGGCCTTATCTACTTTTATATAATATAGAAATATTCAATGAATGAGGAGGTCATCTGATGTTTAATGGTTAACGTAGAACAGATCTGCGAAAGGAAGGATTCGAACTCCTGGATCTGGATTTGGATCCTATATGTGGTAAATTACGGCTAGGACATAACAGTGCTCATTGGGAAAAGCATGTGTCCAGCAGTGGACTGAGCCAGACTGATAATTATGATAATGATGTAGACCAGTGTCAGACCAGTGTCTGATCAGTATCAGACCGCTGTCAGACCAGTATCAGACCAGTGTCAGACCAGTGTCAAAGAGTACTAACAGTGATAAGTCACAGACCCGTTCCTACACCAAAGGGCTGAATTAGAAATATCATATTGTAGCGTGTATGCCAACTACATGCAAACCGACAGAAACCCTTTAAACTTTCTTCATGTCTTTGATTGATTATGCATTTGTCAGATAAAACGTAATTTGATGCGGTCGTTGCTGTACGATGCAAACCATAAAATAACTTCTTTTGTGTCATGACAGCTTTTATATCATAACTTGTGCAGCCCATGACAGTTACCATGTAACATGGTACTGTCACGAATGTTCGTGATCGTATCAAATGAACCTGTATCTGAGATCTACAAGGCTTTACTTGCCTTATACTTTGCTACCGTCTTTTTAGCGCGTTGTTATAACTTAAAACATAGTCCAATTAATGGAAGATTTTAGGTACACATAAAATGTGTACCTACGTTTCAGTTGAAATTTGTTGTTGAGTTTTTGTAAGTTCTATACAATTTTGCTTGTAGTCGGTGTTATACAGTATTATATCATCAAATCAGTCATTCAATCCTTTATGGGATAGGTAAAGACCGATCGCCAAACGAAGTGTAGGACGCCCTCCGGCCCGGTGGGGGGACGATCTGCGAAAGGCTGCAGGCAGATGGTGGATGCGACAAGCCGAGGACAGGGCGCGTTGGCGCTTATTGGGGGAGGCCTATGTCCAGCAATGGACAGAGATAGGCTGATGATATGACATGACGTGATCACCAAATGTTTTCATCTAACAGACAACAGACCTGACGTTCTTTAGCAGGAATAATGAAAAGCTAATGTAATTTATACACAATGTTTTTAGTTACGTTCCTGCTCAATTCTTCATTAGATATTGAGTACTTATATGTATTATCTTTACTATTATGTTATGAAATATTATCTGTTGCTACATTCTATTGTAAAGAGTAACCCTTCGGGACTTGTGGTTCCCATGTAGCACCATCAACAGCCCCGATTCTATTAATATGTACGTAGTCAAAACACAATTTATACTATAAACTCATGTGTAATATTATTAGTTTGTCCACGTATTTTCTAGAAATTGATTTCATATATAACGCTTTGGCTTTATATTAAGTTACTCCCACGCTCCAAGTTAAACTAAACTTCCATAAATTTGAATGTATCAAAATGTAAATTTATCCATACGTTTAGTAACCTTTTTATATATATGTAGACATACTTGTATTTCATATGAATCGATTTTATAAATCATACTTTTATTGTTATAAGTACACATTTTTATTGTGTCGTGCTACTGACATATGATTGAAAACTGTCATTCCATTACACATTTTGGTATTATAAGCATATCTAAGTGTACCCGTGTTTATGAAAACAGCTAAATAAGAAACTATACATGATCATCACCTCAGCTCTTACTGTTCCACTGCTGGACATAGACCTTTCCCAAGGTGTGCCGCAACACCCGATCCTCCGCAGATCTCATCCAGCCGCTACCGCCTGCCTTTTTAAGGTCGTCGGCCCAACGGGTCGGAGGGCGACCCACAATACGCCTGCCAATTAACGGTGTCGGTTCTTCGACATATGTGACCAGCCCGCTACCACTTCAACGTGCTAATTCTTTGAGGACTATGTATGTTAAACTATTGAAATTAAAGACACAAGTTCCAACAGATTGTTAGTAATTGGTAAGGTACTTAAACGTAAACCCTTTTATTAATAAGCCGCCTTTTAATGGCACTTCACGTTCACTTAAAGGTCCAAGTCCTTTATTGTTAATTAAAAATGAATACCTTTAATTACTGTGGCTCAGTAATTATAAAAACTGAAATCTCTTAATTGTGTCACTTATGACAATTGCAAGTTGACTTATATAGTTTCAGTATAGGAACGTTCTAGAACGAAATAAAGTCAAGTCTCGCCCTAGTTGGGAAGTGCAGTCACTGATCATAAGCTTCTACAAATCATGACTAGAAACCCCCATGACAGGACGTTCAGACAGTGGTCTTAAAAAGGCAGGTGATGGTGACTATGGTGAAGTCAAATCGAAAATGTATTCGTCGGTATAATACATTCTCAAAAACGCGATCAACATTACAACATAACTTTAGTTTGGTAACTGTTAAGACTGCTATAGTTTTTTAAACTTCCACACTTTTATATTCTATTGAACCGAGTTGTTTAGAAGTGAGAATGTAATATTAAATCGAACATACTCGTAGTTCCAAGGATGCCAGCTCACTCGTGTTTCGTAGTCACAGTTTTAAACTACTGGAAAACTCGAGTATCTGTACTGAACTTCTAAATATATTCCAAAAAGAAAAAGGCAAAGAAAGAATGTACGCGATACATACGCTTTTTTAAATACGCGTTGACATTGAATATTAGGTACTGTTATCTTTTATATAATAACTCGTACTTCTAGAAATTAGATTTCTGTTGATTTGTAATGGTTTTAATCTAAATAAATACCAAATTATAAGCAGCTGTAAGTTTCAATTGTTTTCGTGTTTAATCGTCGTCAGTTACAAAAGTATGACATTTTCGATGCAAATCGCAGTAGTGCATGTATTTTTGGTGTATTAATAGCGTCTCAAACATCATTCTATTTCTTTCCAATGTCGTCAAACTGTTCAATTGCTCCTTGTTTTATTAACGTTCCTTTTATTATTAACGTTCCTTTTATTATTAACGTTCCTTTTATTATTAACGTTCCTTTTATTATTAACGTTCCTTTTTATTATTAACGTTCCTTCTATTATTAACGTTCCTTTGATTATTAACGTTCCTTCTATTATTAACGTTCCTTTTATTATTAACGTTATTGTCCATTTGTACACAAGGCTTTCGGTTTATTTTAATAACTACGCATACGTCTTATTGAATTAAATAAGTATGCAATTGGTAGAGGTTCTATGAGATTATTTGAGACGCGAGCATTGTGGAACACGTTAGGAGAGGTCGAGGTCCAGCAGTAGAACAACACAGGCTGATGTGACAGTTAATAAAAATGTAGTTATTCCCACAATGTGTATTTATTTAAAACATGCTGAATATTTCTGTACGTCATCATCATCAGCCCGTCATATTTCTCTACGTGATCTATTTTAAACATTCATTGCACAATGATTCATGTTTGTCTAGCGATATTTTTATCAAATTTAAAATTTATATTTATTATAACGAAAAGAAATTCAATTTGGTTTGTAATATAATGATTAATTGTCTACAGTTTTAAACTAAATATTGTTGTTAGTGAGCTGATTTCATAGATGGACCCGTAAGTCTCTTTTTGATTTAGTTTAGACGTTTTTCTATCATTATATAAACGTAACATCACGCCTGTAATTCCGGAAGGGGTAGGCAGAGGAATTTAGAACACACTCACGTTTCACCAGTCACGTTTAAGTCCTATGGCTTAAGTGGTGAGCCTATTGCCATACATCGGGCACAAATCCAGACTCCGAGTCACTACTAGAAATTCTAAATTAGAAAAATCCGTCCA
>DWJK01005904.1:0-10837 GCA_018248815.1 Croniades pieria auraria
TCCGAAACTAGTCGGGCCATCCCGAAAAACGTACGTGAGTTAAGCCGGTACATTTTTAATCATCAATATATTTTCGGTAACAGTACTATAATGATGTAACTAGGCTATAATCTTTTGCAGTGTATTCAACTTTTCTAAAGGATAGTTAATGGTAGATATGATATGAAGCGAAGCTCCAGTCTATATAAGATACTTATACACTTGATGAAATAAAGGAGCCAACTAAATCTTCATTACCCGAATAAGCTGTGCGGTGTTGAGTGATTGCAGACAGCATTGCACCCCAGTGTATGCGTCGTGAGATTTATTATACTCATAAAGTGTAACACTGTCAGGGTACTAAAGGATACGTTGATACAACTTAGCTGCCTCAGTCGCGAGCGCTGGTACTGCGATTATTCGATAGGGACCGCTATTTCCACTTTTCGTATCTCTTTAATCACAATAAACTCAAAAATTATTAGAGATGTTACATGTAGCTACTTACTACACTTTCTAAAAAACTTACGTACGGTTGTAAAAATGCTAGTGTTAACATAACTGGGGAAACGTGGCGGTGTACCGCTACACTACTCTGCTTGCCCCTTCGCGGAAATTCAGGCGTAATGTTGTGTTATGTACAGCTATTAGACGCGATTTAAAAGATATTGCATAAGAACAAACAATTTTTAAGTTGCCATCATCATTAATCCTTCATTCGATCCTCTATTGAACATGAGGCTGCTGTCAGTATAAAAAAGGTTACGACCATTTTAGTTAGCTTAGTCTTAATATAGATATTGCTTAGTTAAATTATCATAAACAAATTTTTATATCGGGAGAATAAAAATGTACGTAAAGCTTTCCAATTCCCTATTAGATCCAAAAGGATGAAATTCAAAATGTTCCAGTATCTAGACGAGCAGTGTGGGTGTCGCGGGGTTATTTGCATCTGTATTGTCAATCCGTCCCGATAAAGGAGGGTTGATATCATTAATGCAATAAATCATACCCGCACTCGGAAACTTTCCATTCCGAGGCCCATTATATTTGATGGCGTGATGTCACCGAAGCACTTCCTCATTCCAGAATAACCGCCATTTTGGAATTTTTCTCTCAACGCAACACACGTACATAGTTTATAGATGACCGTTATTTTAAACGTTAAACTTTTTCCCGCCCATTGCGAGTATGTCATTTTTATACTGAAAGCGTTTTGTTTGTGCTAACATGTAAACCGACGAAATTAAAAATAACTTTTCGGTAGGCTCGTAAATTGTTTCCCGTTTTATACAGTGACAATAACAATTTTTTTTTAAATGAAAATGTATAAAAAAGTCGTGTAAAAATTTAATTAACGACTTTACGAAATTAAATTATTCAGGGTAATTAAAATTTTGGGACTCCATAGTTATTTCCTTTCAACCCTTAAAGATTTTCTGATATGCTCTAAGTCCAAAGTAAAATCTTGGAAGAATTAGGCTGATTTAAAGAATTTACAAAGAAAATTTTGACTATTATTCGTTAAGACAAAATCTAAACACGGTAGGGTCCAAATTAAGCCTTAACAAGCCAAGTTTTGTCAACATATAAATTGAATATTTAAATCATTGTACGTTTTTATCTATTGATATAAATAATGATTTTATGACAATAACAACTCATATTGGGGCAATTTAAACATGCAATATGTAAAAAGTTTTCCGAAGCGGATATTTCCCGCCAATATAGCTAATATGAAGAATATTACCTATTCGTTACCAGCGAAAGCCGCAAAAACTAATTGCACAACTTTCACAGACAAACTGAACGCAATGGTCAGCTAATATCGTGCGAAATATGCATGGAAAAGGTCTTCTGCTGGGTTATCTCAGGGAAAAATGATTAGATGGGCAGTGTCCGAGCGGGCCCCGGGGGAACTAAGTTTGATTGCTCCGCAGACTTCATTCCAGTCACAGTTGTCTGTGGCGAGATGAATACAATATTCTAGACCGCCCGGTTTTATCATTACACTTCAGCACGTCTAGTGTGTCCTAGTAACATCCAATTATTTTTAATGATTTAGCTCGTTTATTATGCCACCGTTGAAGACAAGCCTCTTAAAGTGACGACAGTTGAGGCCATAATCTGCCACGCTGGTCAATTGCGTTGGTTAAATGATTTCAAAATAGCTACGTAAATTTTTTTTAACTCGTAAATGTATTAAATTACTTACCAATGTTTATAAGGAACTGAACCAATTTCTTTATTTCTTTACATAAGACTTGGTTCAATTAACCCTCTCGTAAGTTACAATGGAACATTATTAGGTAAAGAGCGATGTCCTAAACAGAATCCTGTAAGGTACACGGCTAAACACAATTAATTTCTTGACTATCAAAATAATCCTAAATTGAAATGAGATACAATAATTTCACGATTACCAATTCAACCTTAACTGTATACGGAAAATGTAAAGTTATCCTTAAACATCTCATGTAATCTGGTGTAAGCCTAAAACATGCTTGACTGTCATTTATTAAAGATGAGTTGATATCTGAAATTTTAAATTTTTTTGCAGACGTTACCATGACGACGCGTATCCTTTTGACGGGCGCGGCTCAATCCTCGCTCATGCATTCTTCCCCGGCTCAGGACGCGGCGGCGACGCTCATTTCGACGACGACGAGCTATGGCTGTTGCAGCCAAGGAACGATGACGAAGAAGGTACGTTCTGACGCCACCAACATTTCCTGTATATTTGACAGCATTATATTTGACATTAGACAGATATTTGACAGTTATTATTTTTGACAGAAATATTGATACTAATATTGGACAGATCCCAATCAGCCTGTCTTTTGAATGGTTTTATATTAAAATTTATTACAAATAAAATCATTTTATTTTTTTCTCGATATCAACGAACGAAATAATAATTCTACCAAAAACACGTTTGGTATTTATTTTCTGTAGCACAATTAGAAACGTATTAAAACATTATCCGTATAAGTTTCTATCTTTTTGTAACGTCCATTAATCGTGTGTCGGCACATAATTTTTTCCGTGCCCTAATCAGGCCGTATGATGAAGTGCGCAAACCTTCGAACAGATGACGCGGCGCTTCGGTTATCTCGGCGGCCGCGGACACAAAGGCACCCGATCGTGTCTATAACGGTCCTAACGGCCAGCTTGTCCGACACTATTCTAAACCGAATGTGCCCAGATTGCCGAGAATCTCTTTTACCTACCTTTCTTGCGTTATTCACGTCTGTTCGGTTCGGTTTAAAAAATCTCTATTTCTTATAAGTGAAACGTTGAGTGAAATCTAGGAGTATTTTATTATCTTAGCATTTTCAAAACTTACATTAGTGACATAAACTTTGAGTATTCTATTTTAGTATCGATATTAGACATTTAAAAACTAGTAGTTACACATATATTCATTTCCTAATTCATTAGTTATGGTCTCCAAGAGAAGATTGTTCTAGAAATTTTAAAAAATACGACCAAAGCAAACACAAACACTTAATTATTAAATGTTTCGCAAGTATTTATACACATGATTAAAAATGTACCGTCTTAACTCACGTACGTTTTTCGAGATTGCCCGACTAGTCTCGGACCTTTACAACTAGTCGGGCGATCCCGAAAAACGTACGTTAGTTAAGCTGGTACATTTTTAATCACAAATACTTAAATTCATATAATACATTCGAAATAAATATCTGAATAAAATAACAAAGCGATTCAATGCTATCCGTTAACCATGCGTATTTTACCATTATTCATATCATAGCCCGTCATTTTAATCAATACATTAAAACGGTTATTTCACTTCGCAAGTTCATTCTGAAATGAACATGTCACTTCATGTGACATTGTGACACGAGAATGGCAGGTCGGCGCAGCGCAGCGGTTAAAACACGCATTACGCATAACGACAGTTATCATCGACGCAACATTATCACATAATTATCATCGTCAAAACTCATCGTGAAATAAAATCTGCATTAACCATTAATTGCGTGCAATATATAACAAGAGATCGGACGTTGTATCACTATCAAAATTATCGCTTAATTAACTAACAAAATTGCATCGGGAAATGATTTAGGTGTACGAAGCAACGCCGCATATATCATTTACAGACAGTATCAATGTAATCGTGTTTTACATATACACAGTACAGCAAATGTAGGTCTGTAAGACTATAGCATAGCAGCAATCCGATACGAGAGCCAACCGCAGCAATGCAACACGCTCTACGGCCTCGTGCTGAAAGTCCTACCAGCAGACACTAGCCCATGTTACACCGCAAACGGGATAATTTACACGCACATCGGTACATCGGATACACGGACACTTCGTAATGGTTCCGGTTAGCCACGTGTAAACATTTGCGCATTGGATTGCTCCAAACATGTATGTTGTACAATGCAAACCCGGATGCTTGTGCTTGCGAAATGTAAACGGTTTTACTAATTATATTGCATTTGTTACAGGTACATCATTGTTCGCTGTAGCTGCTCACGAATTCGGACACTCGTTAGGTCTAAGTCATAGTTCAGTTAAAGGAGCCTTGATGTTCCCCTGGTATCAAGGCATTCAACCGAACTTTGTTTTGCCTGAAGATGATCGAAATGGAATCCAACAGATGTATGGTAAGTTTACTCATGCCAAAGTAATTTTGTGTAATGGATTCCTATACGGTACTTCTATTTAGTCTCTAACATGAATATTTTTTTAGGTCCCAAAGTTCAAAAAACATGGGCGAAAATACCTTACTATCGACCTATAGAAACGCCACCTCCACCCACAACTACCACGTCCACTACTACAACTACTACAACCAGGAGACCATATATTCACCAGCATCATCCTGGAAGGCATCCAAATCATCGTCCGTATACTCCGTACCCACGCGCCCCTAGCCGATATCCCACTTATTATCCAGAAAGACCAAGTTACCCGGAAAGGCCGAGCCATCCGGAAAGACCAAGCTATCCGGAAAGACCAAGCTATCCGGAAAGACCGAGCTATCCTGAACGACCTTCATATTACCCAGAACGTCGCCATTACAACGCGAGTGAAGACCACCCTCGGCGAACAAACCACCACTACCCACGTACTACAGAAACCACAACTCATGCTACCACTTACAGGCCACGGTATCCCCACCTTTATCCCGAGTATCCCAGTCACCCGCGACAAAACCACCCAACAGATCCTGGACAAGATTATCCAAAGAAAAAACCATACTATCCCGTGAAAACTACGACTGTGAAACCTACGCCTCCTTCAGATGTACCAGATACTTGCAACACAAATTACGACGCAGTCGCTCTCATACGCGGAGAACTTTTTATATTCAAAAATAGGGTGAGTTAAAGTTAAACTGACATGAACTGCATAAGTTTTTCTGACTAAATATCTGTATATTTTCTGTTTTTATACTTTTGTAGTTACACAAATATTTGAGCTTAATAATTTTTTCAGTATCACTGGAGGATAGGCGCAGATGGACGGTACTCCGGTTATCCCATTGAAATATCTAGGATGTGGTCAGGACTACCAAGGGACCTCACCCATGTTGACGCAGTTTATGAAAGACCAGACCGTAAAATAGCGTTTTTCGTAGGTACGTGTGATAGAAATATGTATTATTATACCTACTGTCAAACTATTGCCATTTTATCAATGCTATTCAATTAATTTGTTTTTACCTTTCTAGGCAAACATTTGTATCTATTTGATTCACAATATCTAATGCCCGGATATCCAAAAACCTTATCGAGGCTCGGTTTGCCTGAGAGTTTAGAGAAATTGGACGCCGCTATGGTCTGGGGGCATAATAGCAAAACATATTTCTACAGTGGAACGATGTACTGGAAGTAAGTGTTCAATAAAATATAAAAAAAAATTGTCATCACGCCTATAATCCCCGAAGAAGTAGGTAAAGGAGTGTAGTACACTCAGACTTAAAATAAATTAAAAATTTTAGAATATCTCGTAAAACATGAGTTAAACTAAATTAGAGAACTTTATTGCTCCTTTATATTAGAACAATTGTTTAATTCTTTTATTCATTTTAGATACGACGAAGACGTAGGGCGCGTTGAGCCCGACTATCCTAGAGACATGGCGATGTGGAAAGGTGTTGGTTACAACATAGATAGTGTATTCCAATGGAAAGACGGTAACATTTCCTTTCATCGTTATTGTATCCATTTTATGCGTAATGAATCTTTGCAACGACATCGTTGTCATTATGATAACCTCTAATGATTTTCCTTTCTTTTGGTCCACAGGAAAGACGTATTTCTTCAAAGGAAAAGGCTTCTGGAAATTCAACGACTTGCAAATGCGTGTTGAACATGAAAAGCAACTTCCTTCGGCACCGTTCTGGATGGCATGCCCGGAAGAGCGACCTGGGCGGCGAGCGCCCTTCCGTGGACCTCCAGCCCCAGGCTCCACTCTCCGTTCCCCAAGCTCCTCTGCCACGTATCGGAAAAACAACCTCCTTTTCAGCTTAACATCCTTACTATTCGTTTTTACCACGTATCTCCGGATCGCCTAAACTGGTCAAAATGTCCTCCATTTTTGACATTTATATCCATTTTTTTTTTAAATAAATATATATAAATCCATACGCATTTCTAATGCAACAGTACATATCGTCGACGTCTGAGTTAGAGTAAATGACACTGTTGCGCAAACGATGCACTGCCTGTTTAGTATTAAAGGAAAACCTACGTATGTATAAAACTATTTAGCATAATTGTAGTGATGAGGCATTTTTTGTAATATTATTATTGTATGTACATTGTGATCTCAACATGATCGAGTGCTTGATTTTTATATGTAAGGTATATAACACCACTCATTTAGCCTCTGTACAGTTTGTCTTGTCTTTCGATGTCAGTATTTCATGTCAAAGTAAATTATTTTCGTAGGAGCAATATGAGTTCCAATAATCTGTACTTTCTCTAAAATTCAATGAGTATGTATCTAATTTAACACATAGGTATTATTTATATACAATTGATATATCTAAATTTGAACCAGTCGAGCCATCAGAATGCCTTAACTGACATAATATTTTCGAAAGAGTCGTGTTCTTTCTTAGATAAAGTAGTCTTGTAAAATATTTATTTAACTTTAAGCTACGCTAATGAATAATTATTATACTTTAATAACCAATGTTTAAAAGATATGTTCATAACTTTTTTTATATAAAACAAAGCTAAAATATTCTTTTTCTTCTTTCTGTACTCACATAAACATATAGCATAATTAAATAGATATTAAGAGAATGGCATTACGCGTGGATTGTATGAAATATATTATGAAGCTGTAGCGAGTTGATTTGCAATTGAGTATGGAATGAAAACTTCATGGAGTGAAAATGGTGCTTTCATAGTTAGTTACTGTACAGAATAAATTCACTTTAAATATTTTTGTATTTACCTCTTACGTTTGTAACATTCTTCATAGCTGGTATTGTGGCCACATTTAAAAAATCTTTCCGTGTATTTGGAAATGTAATCATAATATGCATGTTAATATTATTGTGCAATGAGCAAAAAAATATATTATAATTGTAAGATTTCATATGAATACTTATAAGAATAATAGACCTAAAATATAATAAGGCAATCGAGTTGACGTGTATTTTAATTCATTTTTATACCTCTCAAGTCGCTCATACACTAGATTCTTAGATAGATATACATAAGATTTTTTACAATTCCTTTGGTCACAAATAATTTAATAATAACTGTGATATTTACTTTTATAAAATATGCCATAAATAAAATTGGCAATAAATAAAATCAAATTTTCGTCAACTTAAATCAGCTACTCCTCAATTAACCACAGCAGTTTTGAAGTAAATCTTGTATAAGCAATGTGTTTATTACCCAATGAAAATAAAGAGTTTTCTATGAGCATTTGTTGTTTTATTACCAAAGTTTATTTTATACAGTCCTGTGTTATATAAATAAGTCTACAACATTTTAATAGTATTTAAGGCACCTGCAGTTTATATTTTAATAGTATTTAAGGCACCTGCAGTTTATATTTTAATAGTATTTAAGGCACCTGCAGTTTATATTTTGATAGTATTTAAGGCACCTGCAGTTTATAAATGTATCTTATACTAGCAACCCACCCCAGCTTCACACGAGTACAACTGGCATTTAAAAGAAACTTGTTGTATAAGTTCGGGTAAAAGTTGTGGTACTTACTCGTAAAAACCGTGTGTTCAAATAATATGCAGTAAAAGACAAATATCTTATGTACATAGATATACTAATTGCCGATAAACTGGGTTATTTTTACAACAATCAATTAATTTTTGATAATATGACCGATTAAACATTGTCTAATGATTTGATTTTTCAAAGATATTTTAAACTCATGATATGTCTCAAACGGAATGTCTGAATAGAATAATTCCAAAAATATTAGACAGATACAAAACTAGTCTTGAATATGAGATAATGTAATTTAATAGGGAATAATACCACAATATTAATAAAGTGCATTTTCCAGTGACAGCAATTTATTTCACTTATGAAAATAAAAACAATTGTTATTGTGACATAACTATGACAGTTAGACATATGGCGTCTTGGAATTTGTGAATAAAGTTATGTTCTTACAAAGCCATGTGTATTACCTATTTCTATCATAGATAGTTTTATCAGTGTGTGTGATGCAAGCAATGTTTAAAGTCTTTTATTCGCACTTTGGGTTACATTATTGAAATTTTAGTAGGGATCGCTTTTTTTTAAATGTAGCCTATTGATAATGTGGCAACCTACTGGTGACAGAATTTTTAAAATAGGATGATTAGTTTTGAAGATTACCTACATACAAAATTACTCACAAGCATTATTACCTCTTTATGATGTTAGTATAGATATAAATAAAATGATAGATGCATGCTATTGTGCATGCATCACACAAATCTACTGGATTGATTTTGATCGTTTTTTTAATTTTACTTCTTAAATACTTGGTCTTTATGTCCTTGGTCCTTTAAAAGTAATAATTATGATAACTTCATTTAATGCAAAGATATTAAACTTTTAAAAAACTGCATTTTTTATTGATTTCTCATTATTCTATACTCTAAGAAACATAGGATTTAGAGTCTTGAAGCATGTGCAGCTGTCTAATAGGCAAGGCCTATGTGCCCACTGTGCAGTATAGAACTCCAGTTAAGTGAATAAGTAGAACTGCTCCGATAGAGAGGAAGTCCTCAAGGGACATAATCTTCACACAGCGCCATTAGCGTCGCAGCGTGGGACGATACTATCCATCCATCCATCCTTAAGTGAATAAATGGAAGGAACTGGAGAGAATGGAAGGAACTTATAATTTCTACATCCTCCATTTGCATTACAAACTTGCTCAATGAAAGATTGATTACTTATACATATGTAATAAAAGAAAAAAAGATGAGCTGAACATCTAGCTCAGTGCTATGCTATTGGAGAAGCCTACGTCCAGCAGTACATGATAGGCTGATAATAAGGATGATGATGATGATGTTATAAAAGATTTATTTCTTATGATTGTCTAATGTTAATTAGCAAGTCATGTTTACTAAATTAACAACAGTATTATACACTTTCTTCAGTCTTACATACTTGTTAAATACCAGGCATAATAGTAAAGGAAAAAAAATACACATTTATAATTAAAAACGTTTACTAATTAAATAACAATATTTACAAGGTGGTTTGGTAGCTGTTTCATTGCTCGGTTTCTTTAAATCCTAAGTTTGACCAATCTTCTTTTGCCATCAGGTTATGCTCCATTCTGCATGCTAAGTATTCTTTAGCCTCTAACCGACACAAGGAATTATTGTTGTTATTATTCAATAAACAGGCCATGTATCTGTTCATAGTTTTCTTACACAATCCATCATGATCCAATGGAAAACTTCCCTTATCAGGCGGCGTAGGAATAAATTGTTTTTGGCCAAAAGTCATTGCAGTCGACATTTTTTATGGCAATATTATTAACGTGCAACTCAAATATGTGGTAAATCAGTATTATTTCTGATTCAAAATACATAAATAACTTAATATTTACAGTAAAAACAAGTCACTGCAAAACTCAATTATTAGCTATCAGATTGGATTACTTGACAGATGATTTCTTTTTCCATAATATTGGCTCTGATATTCAACGTTTTCGCCGCGAATTTTCGCTACTATTTAAACAGAACACAAATAATTCGGTTTAACATTTTTCTTATTATAAACCAACTGACACATAAAAAAGAACAATGTAATAGTACATAAATTAAGTACCTTTTATTAGTCTTTTAAGGTACCCTTTAAGTCAATTTGTAAAATTATATTCTATTCCGTTCTTTACATTAGCCATCAAATAATGCAAAAAAATATTAACACTAAATTGTTACTATCGCATTATATATCTATCAAAAGAGAATTAGTTTCGTACACAAAGAATTTATAAAAATCGTAATTAAAGGAATGCAAAATAAAAACAAAAGAGTGGAATAATTTTAGTGGCGTAAAAGTATTGATCCCTATGTTGTGGTACAGACAATAATTAGAGAAATTATGCAAAGATAACCATGCGTACATTTTATTTTTAAATTATTAAACACATTTATATTATATGACAGTTTTTACCGATATGTAGTCTCTTGTGTTAAGTAAGTTTAAAAAAATAATTAAAGGGAAGGTTCTCAAGTTACACCTATATATATTTAAGGTATGATAATTTTCAAATAGACAACTTTTCAAATACATCAACTTGATGTACCATAGTAAATTTATTAAGCTCCAGCTATGTGGAGTAACGATATATGCAAAGTGGTTGGCAGTGGTTGGAT
>DWJK01005905.1:0-10836 GCA_018248815.1 Croniades pieria auraria
GGTACTATTGGATTTTTCAAATTTTAAATTTCTAGTAGTGCTTCGGAATCAGGATCTGTGCCCGGTGTATGACAATAGGCGCACCATCTATTCCATGGGACTTAAACGTAACTGGTGAAACATAGGAGTGTACTACACTCCTTTGCCTACCCCTTCGGGGATTACATGCGTGAAGTTATTTTCTTTACGATGTAGGTAGAGAGCACCCATTACCAAATATCTCTGACCTTATAGAATTGATACGTTTTTTCTTCATTCCGTATTCTCTTCTTAAACGTACGTCAATTTCGAAAGCTTTTAAATCTTCCAACAGCCAGTGTGTGAAATGTATGGTCAAGATAGGTAAGTCTTTGTCTTCTTTGCAACTTAGATCCATCGATTACAATCCGCATTTAAGTACTCTCAATAAAAGTTAAGAGCCTGATATATTATGTTGATTTCAATAGTGTTGCCATCGGTTCCCATCGGACCTGTTTTTAATCCTCTTATTCCTATTTTTTATCTTGTAATATATTTTCGACAGATGTTGACAGTTACACTCGGCTATAAATAATACCACAGCTGAAAGGGTATTACACAATTCACGAGTGGATATTATTACGAAATACAATTAGGTATAATTGGATTTAATACACCTGTTACAGTGTTTGTAACATATGTATGTAATTGAATAAACATATTCAATTAGTTGCTCCAGTGTGTATTTACAATGTAGTCGTTAACTTAAATGATCAATTAGTTTATGTATATTTATTACCTGATAGTATGAATTTATTCGTTAAGTCTCTAGTGTTGCCTCTATTAGCACCTAAAATAGTAATAATGTTTTAATTATCATGAAGGTCCTCCTTTTATTTCACATACTTCTGTCAACGATAAAATTCGACTTAAATTAATACAGGATATTAAAACTAATTAGAAGCGTACAATTTCTATATGACTTAGCACACATTAACTGTCTTTACTTTTCTTAGCACGTGTTTAGCGCGTTGAAGTCTTTAATATGACGGCTTTTTTAGGTGATTTATTTGTTTATTTACGTTAACTCTTGTGTATATACATGTTTTTTCTTTTTCTATTTTTCAGATACATGACTCATGTTCAACAGTGCATGTATAGTTCACTGCATTTTAATGAACCAATTTTGGAATAGTATAATATGTCTGCAATTTCCAAATTTCGTAGTTATTGAAAAACTGATAGGGATAAGCACAGGAATAATAGTTTATAGGTGATATGAACGACTTTGCCTTTAATTCTTAAGACTGAACTCTATTAAATTTGGTTTCATTATCAATAAAAATTTGTATAGCTAGGGAATGAAAAAATACTTCGATTTCGATTAAAATATAAGAACTGGAAGAGGAACTAATCGAGGTGCTTTTTTGTTGCCTATAAAAAATAATGACAGTCTGTAATATATTAACGCAACAAAATTGCAAAGAGCTATTTTACTCAGTGAATCACTATTCAATGTCCTTAAATGTGATAACATTAAATGAAATAACCAGAAAGGGCTGTGATATCTAGTAACTGGTTTTAGCAACATTCGATATAGGGAGTAATAAAATAACAAAGCAGAAACGTGGAATTAAACAGTGTATTTTAATATGTTGAAGGATTTAGAAGTCTTTAAACCATTATGCGAAAAAGCATGTCAGATTTGTAAGGATATGAATATGCGGCACACGGCGCTGTGTGCCTACCCCGTGATATCCCGTGCTTTCAATAATATAAAAAGAAAATTACATTGTACCACGTTTTGCGGCACAGGTTTGTAAATTGACATAAAATTAATATTATGATAATATTATAACATAAGTTCGCGACAGGATTGGACTCAGGACTTTCTGAACCGGAGGATGTATTCTAAACCACTGGGATACCACTGCGCTGTATCAGTGCATATAGAATTTATATCGCACCGTCAATCGCAGCACGAGAGCGGCTGTCATATCGCTCAGGTAGCGGTTGTAAATGGGCATCTGACATGGAATTACTCCGTGTTATATTGACCGTGATGACTGATCGCTTCGATTTGAACGCGTGATTGATTGGGGAGCAGTGTGAAAGTTTTTCTCTGTTAAACGTTGATGTATTATACACCTATTCATGATCGACCTAAGGTACGATAAGCACCGATAAGTTTAAGACAAGATTGAATGGGCACTTTCTAGGTAAGACGTTACGTCTTTAGCTATATCCGCTCCCCATCAGGCGCGATTGTAGAGAAATGTGAGCTTTTGGCGATTTAAAAAAAAATCTATGTTACTCTTATGTAGTCATAAATAGTTCGTGGCGAAAATCAGAAGCATTTGTCTAATAATGATAAACTACGTTTCAAATGACTGTTGTATTATTATTATTAGGAGAAATTAACATATTCGCGTCATAAACGATAAATTTATCGCGTGTTCGTTAACCCCTCTCATTCTTCGAGATGATCCTTGTCTAGCAGTGCAACGATAAAATATTGATGATAATCGCAATTACATACGAGCTTGCCAGTTATTGTGTGCTCATGTTACCGCTAACTGCAGCAAAATACTATAAAAATAATATTAAACTTTAAATCCCAGTTCAAGATTAAATCTCGTGACGAATGCATGTATGTAGGTATGTCAAGATACATTGAAAAAGCTTAACATTTAGATCTGTCGTAACCTCGGCTTATACTTTTTTTATTGGAAAAAGTATTTATTTGTATCCGACAGGAACTCCAGAGAAATAAATAAAAGTCTCGACCGAATAAGATGAAAAAAAATATAAAACTTACGGCTTACAAACTCCGGTAAGAGTTGGGACACAAAAGAAAAAGAGATAGCGATAGGTATGTAGCGAGTGTGAATGAGACGGCGTGTAGACCACGTGACACCTGCCGGCCGCCAAATGAAGATATCGCAGCTGGATGCGAGAGAATCATGCACAGATGCAATCAACCTTTGGTTCATTCTGTTGCTTATTTTTTAACAAAGTGATCCAGCTACCGGACATTTTATGTTTAATTTATATTGTAAACATTTTCTGTTTATTCATATTACCCTTGTTAGTTAATGCCTCGTGTCTTTTTAATACATTAAAAAGAATATAAGTATTTATCATTGTTCTCAACATGAGAATTTAAGCGTTTCAAGATTTGAAAAATAACCACAAAATTCCATAATACTTTTCTCTACATTAGAAATATAAGGTACTTTAATAATGAGTCTTTTTTAATGCTTTAACTAGACTAGAATGTAAAATAAAACTTCATAGATGCACTTCGGTTTTGAACACTTTTGACTCTACAAAAATATCTGATCTACTTGATTAAAGTAGGTGACTCTCTAGAATCGGCGTGCGTATGGGAAGAGTAATAAATGTACACAGAAGAAGCACGTCAGGCCATTAGGAATAAAGACAGGTATTTAGTATTTATCATTCTTTGCTCTCTACCTATCCCGTATAGGACTCGGTGTGAAGATGCCTCGTAGTAGTATTAAAGAGAAGTTTATATTTGAAATGTTCTGATCCCCGTCCGGCAACATGGAGTTGTCTACGAACGCTACCTCGGTACTAGAGCCTCGTCTCTACAAAAAGACGATCGCTAGCAACAAGATTACTACGTAACTGGTTGTTGTCAAACTTTCATACTGAAAACAGCACCAAAAGTAAAGGTATTGGTAAAATTAACAAAATACGTATTATGATTATTATGGCTATAATGTTAAGCTAGGACGCTTGCGGACTAGGCAGAGAGCACCGATTGTTAAATATCTCAAACCTTACAGACCTGACATGCTTCTTATATATTGATTACTCTTTTTATACACCCACTTAAAAAATTGAATAAATAAATGCGTAATTAGCCACTCCATTGTTGTATTCCAGTAGCAATGGCTGATAAATAACCTCTATGGTTTGTGGTTTGTTATTTAAAATAGAATAGTTTTAAAACTAACCACTTACAAAACGTATCATTACGCCTGTAATTACCGAAGGGGTAACCAGAGTAGTACAGTCCACTTGTATGCTTCACTGGTCACATTTGCGTCTCAACATGAAAAAGGTGGTAAGCTTATTAACTGTTTATGTTCCAAATAGTACACATAAATGAATTTAGTAAACAGTTAAATACATTATATTTTTAATTAAATATTAAACATATAAATAATTATGACATGATTTATAGCAATGTTAGCATAAGAAGGCACTATTTGCTGTGGGAGCAATCCCCAAGTAAGACATAAGATCTCATTTTAATAAAGCAAATATAGATTAACGACTTACTGAAAAAAACACACACACACACACGCAAAGAAAAACACTCGAAAACGGGAGCTGTCAACATAAGCACAGATGAACTCCAATTGTTTTGTGTTCCACAGAAATAATTCGTTTACGGCATTTTAGATCTTATGTGTAACACAATAGGTTATGTTTATAGTATGATTTGCTATTAGACGTCTGGAAAGTTACATTTGCTTGGCGCAGGTTCAGTTTACTCAGCGCTGAGCAAATATTTATAAAGCTCGAATCAAACAGCCACATAATCTATGTTATGTTGGAGTCCTGTTCTCTCGCAATGCTATCAGATCTTTGATATTGAAATAACAGGTATAATTGTAGCGAGCGGACTGCTTAATATAATGTATTGCTATTTTTCATTAATTTATTTCAGTCCGAGGGTGAATAATAACTTAATTATAACGAATTTAATAATCTGACTGCCTCGTTGGTCGAGCGGTCGCTAATGCAACTGCTGATCGAGAGGTCCTGCGTTCAAATCCCGGACCGGGCACTAGTGGATTTTTCTATTTCATATTCCAGCAGGAATTTCTAATAGGTAGTGGTTCAGAGTGTGGATCTGTGGCCAGTGTATGGCAATAGGCTCAGCACCTATTCCATGGGCGGGACATAAACGTAACTGATAAAACGCGAGAGTGTACTTATACTCCTCTGCCTACCCCTTCGGGGAATGTAGGCGTGATGTTACGTTTTCAAAATTAACAAATTTCCATTATTATAATAGACGTAAGCGGATTCATTAGGATAGGCGCACAGAAATTAATATAAAGATGTCAACGTCACTTTAAAAATAAAAAAGTGCTAGAATTAAATTTGTCAACAGAACCGTGACAACCGGTTCATAATCCGTTTCATTTTATGATCAGGAATTATGTAAACGATGCTTGCCAGTATACGCCTAAAATGTTTATCCGTATACTGGTATTTAGGTCCTGTATAATGATTTTATACGTATCTCTTATTGCAATTTACTGTGCTGGAAAAAGTGGTACGTGAAAGGCTTATTGAAAGGAAGATATGCTGACTACGAAATGACTACGAAAACAAACGCTTTCTTTACTTAAAGAATCTAGCGAACCTGCAGGCTGTAGTCATAGAAAGTGGTCGTTGCTGCACCAAGACATCTCCATTCGACTTCGAACAGGATCTATTTTAAATCGTTATATATATGAATATATGGTACATAATAATAAGCATAAATAAATAATAATAATGTTGCAATAAAGAGGCACTCCTACAGGATATTAATATAGAAAAAATTGATTGTATGTACGTGTGCAGATGCCTTTAAACCATTCCAATGCGAACAACAAAAAATATCTTAAGCATAACGGACTTAAGATGATTAACATAATTTCGTTACAAGGATTTAAATGTTAGTAGCGGAAAAAATACTTTATAACAAATTCGATTTCGGTGCTGAAGTGATAACATCTCTTCCGAGAAGCGGTAACCATTTTGACAGTAACGCTTCGTCACGGCGTCGGGCCGATATTAAGTTGTTTTACCTGTGTAGAACGTTTTTATTGTTTTATTCTGTGGCAATATGTGATATATTTATTATGTAATAAAATTGTTTAAATATAAAGTATTTCATTTAACCAAGTCAGGCAAAGTCACTTATCTTGGCCAAATACGTCTGACACTAACTGACGAGAGAGTAAAAAGCCTCCGAAAACAAAGAGCGTGTACTAAAAGAGAAACTGTAGAAAAAGCATGTCAAGTTTATAAGTATTGAGATATTTGATACTTCGTGCTGCTTACCTACCCTGTAAGGGAACTGGCGTAACCATGTAACTCTGTTACACCTTTCGTTATTATATAACTAGGCCATTTTTCTGTACCGTATTCAATATTTAGTGATCAAATAAAACATGTCCATAAGATTTCAAGTCTCATTGGAAATTTTAAACTTGTTTGTCTTGTTTCATAACGTGTTTACATTTTAAAGAATTAATAATGCCTCATGAAGGATTAGGTTGATGTTTTAGATAACCTGAATTTTAAATAATCGATTCGAATCTTAATTGATTATTCGACTGATAAAATCGATTATCAAAGTATCAAATTTAAAATAGATAATGTAATTGTAAGGTGTTATTATTTTTGTACATATAAATCTCAGTTCTAAAATGTAAGCCTATTTAAATAAGTAAGTAAGACAAATATCTAATTATCTGTACGAAAAACTTTAAAGCTAACATAAAGTAAAGTAACATTACGCTTATAATCCTCGAAGGGGTAGACAGAGGAATGTAGAACAATCCCACCTTTCACTAGTTACGTTTAACTGTTATTTTAAGAATAATATTGACTTATGTGTACAGAACCCAACCTATACATATGTACAAGATCAATTTCCATCGTTATGCAGTACCAAAATATCATAAACCAGTCAGGACAACAATAATTTATGGTTTGTATAAGGTGTCGACCGAAAGGTAAAAAAATAATGATTCCTTTTTTAGAAGTTGGAGTTTTTGTCCCGCTACAAATAATCTTGTACCTCGTGGACCCGAAACAAAGATTGAACAGCTGCTTGATTTATAAGTGAGATAGTCGATAGTAGTAGACCGTGTCTAAAGTAAAAACGGCGAACATAAGAAAGTCTTTATTCATATCGGTAAATCAGAAATTTACGGTTATTTTTGTTGGGGTCTTGACTAAGAATCAATATATTTTAATTGTCTTCTATTATTTAAGACAATCTCTTCAAAACGTTCGCGCGTTCATATCGCAATTAAAGTTTTTATTTTTTTTGCAATTTATAACGTTGGAATTTCTATATTTAATAGGTCAACATTGAATTAAGAAACAACCATAAAAAAAGTAGTAAAACTTAACTGTCACAACTGAAACAATGACGCAATATGCAGTAGATTAGGGTACAATCTCAACAAGATTATAACAGGAACTAAAGAACGTGAGAATTATATAAATTAAACCGTCTTCCCGCGTCTCCCGCGCCTCCGAATCTCGGACCTCGATAATTGAGACGTCAATTTTTTAGAGCGGCTCGTTCGAACCGCTTTTTGAATATTTATAACGTGCGCGGCCGGTAATTTAAGTTTACTTCTCGTTATCTCACTGCCTTTATCTAACTTGGTTCTCTTCGGCTCGTAACGATTAATGTGGATTCCGATGTGTTCTTTGAGAAAAAAAAGGTCAAACAAGACGTCACTAAACTATTTTTTAAAGAAATCTTGACGCGCGTTCGCTGTGAGATTTCATTTGTGAGCTGTTCTTTTCTGCTAAAGAAAAGGTAGGTATTACAAATAAATATGTTAATAATTTTTCTTACAGTTTTATTTCCTTATTATTATTATCTTCATTATTGTTTCTTTATTTGTAGACTCTGTGATTGTACAAAAATTTACAGCCAACAGCAGACTACTTTGTCTAGGCTTCACAATTTGTAGGCAGTGTTTCCTGCTTAAAATACGCTTAAGTATACCTACATCTAAACTTGTACCGTTAAATCATATCTGCACTTTTATTATCTGTGACATAAATATTGCAAACAGAACATATATCAACGACGTTTACTGCTGGAATGTTGACTTGGAACATATCGAATTGACGAGCACATTTTCATAAATATATACGTTTTTATGACTATGAGTTTATGTACATTTGTAATAATTAATGTACATAAGTGTTCTACCTGACTAAGATCCTGCATAATTCCCACTTCTGCTTCATGCAACACGAATTCAGCAGGTACGATCTTAAATCATTCTGGACGGCGTGATTGAAAAGGTTTTTTTCACATCTATCATTAAGTCTTGCTTAATAATAGAATAAAAGGTGACGGCCATTACAAAAAAATTCTTTTCAAAGTCATCGTGCACAATTTAGACGTCAATCAGACTTACCATGATGGCGTCTTTGTTGAATTTCCATGGCTTTTGTATGTGATGCACATTGAGCGGTCTTTTCAAATTAAAAGAATCGCGCGACACAAAAATGCTAAGTCCCGTACAAATGATCCGTAAAATTACAGCTCCCGATTTATAAGGACTTTCAATCACCTGGTCTGTAAATTTAAACTTATGTATAATATTAATATCAAGCCATTAGTCTATCAAAAATTCGATTTTTAATAGTGACTAGTGCAAATATTGATATCTTTGGAATAATTTATAATTCAGGAATTTAATATAATTTTATAATATGGTAGGACACATTTTTTCCCCAACTTTCATTGTGATAATGGAAAATATGGGAACTTTGGTATCAATAACGAGGGAAAATATAGAAGTTTTGATTTGAATATTGAGCCTCGTAACCAATCGGCGATGAAACTCGATAACGACGAATGGAAGTCTGTAGCCGAAGAAGATTCTATTCAAACCATATCGGAATTACCAACAGCCTTAAATTGCTTATTGTAATATTAGTGGTACAATAACATTTATACATTTACGTTAAATTGAAAAGATAAGCTCGCAGAGTGGACATCCCATGCACACACTGAACAAAAACAGCAAAATCCTGTTGAAACTTACTTTAATTTATTGAATAGGAACATAAATGCGGAGATTTCAGACCTGATTTTTATTAGGATTTAAATCCATAGATCTTCCCCACAAAAATATGGCCGACTTTATAATGTTTTTCTTATAGCGAATTTGATATATTAAACCACATTAAATATCGGCCACAACAGTTACTTGTTTGAATTTTAGAATAATTGACTATTAAACCTTCTAGTGGTGAGGTAGTGAACATATTAAACTTTTCAGTGGTGGACAAAATTGTTACTTAGATAATCTCCAGTAGCGAAATATAGGTGTCAATCACAAGTACCTATGCTGTTTATATGTTTAGAATGTGTCGAGTTGAAATAAACCTAAGTACAGGTTTTTTCACTGACGCGAAGAGCTATGCTCTGTGATCACCAAGCCGGCAATCCAGTGTGGTGATTACGGACAAAATCCCCCCCTTGCCCACACCAGTACACAATACCCCCAGTTCCCAGTCGCCTGCTGTTCACAGCCAAGTGGACGATTATGGCAAATGGTTGGCAGCGGTTGAATACGAAGAACTGAAGATGGAGTTCAGTGTCGTGACAATGGAGAGTCCTATGTCAGATTTTTAGAAATTGGCGGGAAAAATGATAAGTCATTGATTGAAACAAAATGCGATTAAGACTTCAAGGTCTGTTTTTGATCTAATGATACATCAGATAAAGAACTGAAAACTTACATAGAAATACTAAGAGGTACGCACATCTCTTTTTATTTATGTTTTAGTGTACTTACGTGTTCATACGAGACAGAGCCGCGTGCCTTAATCAGCAGGACTGGAAGAGAACTTTTTCCGCTTTCATTAAGTTACGCTGATTAACGGAGAAACATGCTTGGTACTCTATTACTTCATTTTTCAAGACGGTAACTTAAGAGCGCCAATCGAAGAGTGTAGGACCTGGAGAAAGCCATTAATCTTTGGTCAAGAAGGTACAGGGTTGATGGCTTCATTTCTGCGAACCCTCAACCCAATATCCTCAACGGTCATGTATCCTGGAGATTCCAGTGCATGTAACGTGCCCTAGACGGCCGTTGAAGGGGTTTTAGTGTATCCGAAACCCTTTCTCAAAAGTGAGCAGGTGTGTTTGACCCAGGGACATAAAAAAAAGAAAAGACAAAAAGTTACCTAAAGGTTCTTTTAAATTAGATCTTAAAACAGTATAGCAACACATTCAAAAATATTAAGGAATCGTATAGGTCTCGTGGCAAATGAAAAGTGTGTAACTAAAGCAAGCAAAGAGAAATTATCGAGAAAAGCCACAACTATCTATAGTATCCCTATAGCAAAAATATATTCCGAGCATAAAGGGACCGTAGTCTTATCAGTTTTCTACAGTTATCCATAAATTCCTATCTAATCTATTTCATATCATTAATAATCAATGGTGATACTTTTATAGAGGTATTATACGTAGAGTAGGGGAGCCAGCCTAAAATGTGTCCATCGAAAAAAAGAGAAAACAAATGGGGCTATCTATCTGTCTCTTTCTACCCTCGCACGCACAGGTAGCGCTAGCGAGAGTTAACTATTTGAAAATCAAGCTATTTTTTTGCTGCGCATGCGTCAGTAGTAAGACAGAGAGAGATAGGTAGGGCTATCGCGATCGTATCTCTCTTTCTAACCATCGGACGGTGCCGCTAACAAGCAGCCGTATTTCTTCCCTATTCTATATATAGGATCTCTGTGGATAAATTTGTAAATTACTTAAAGAAATTATATACTAAAATGTAAACATTAAAAGTAATAAATCGTAACATATATCATGTCAGATATTTATTTTATTGCGCCTAACGATTATTAGTGTCATTAAATTTACAAATAACTTTAAAGGCTTTTTTTCGTTTCTCTAAATTCTTTCGTTTTATTCATAATGTTAAAGGTGGCGCCATCTAGTATTTCATTACTGAAATTGTGAAAGCTACGTATCACTATGTCCTTACAATCGTACTTTTATTAAATTTCATATTATACTTTACTTTTTAGTACCATATTAAATTGAATACATGCCAATTACACTCT
>DWJK01005906.1:0-10835 GCA_018248815.1 Croniades pieria auraria
CCAATGGCATTTTCAAATTAAAAGACCAATCAATGTTACCTACTTTTGTAACAAAATAGTCTTACTAGAAATAGAAATAGAATTCCGTACTCTCTGCCTACCCCGAAGAGAGTTGACGTGAAGATATGTATGTACTAGAAATAACCTAGTGATAACGCGACTAAGTTTAGCAATAGCTCTTGTTGTATGAAGCCGTGCATTCACGCGTGCGCTTCTAATGGGCTGCTCAACCCGCTAGTTGCAATACATCAAGTAACTAATGAACCACAGAACAGAATAATAATTATTTGCATAGAATAATAATAATGCGCCATTTTTTCTCCGTGCTAATTGTTACATAATGTTACAAGTGATATACAATTACTAAGGGTACGATTGTTTTTATGTTAAGCATCGATTTTCAAGTCCGTTGCAGATGGAACGGGGGGTCGAAGAATAGTCTTCCTCTTATGATACCTTGATTAGCAATGTAATTCTTGAAAGAAGATGTCTCTGTGACAAGAATTGATTCTCGCAATTGGTATGCAGTAAATCAACGTTTAAGGAAGATATTCTAGCTGAGATTGCCCAATCACAAAGATTTAACTGCCGGGCTTCTGATCAGGGAATTCTGCCCTACAACTTTGATCGAAAAAGTGGCAAGTTTTTAAAACTAAATATCGCTTGCTACATAAATATAATTGAGAAGGAAAACATTGTCAGCAAACCTACACATCTTAGTGTTCTCCATAATATCCTTTAAACTGTGCGAAATCTTGGTGAATTTGTCACTTGTTGAAATTGGGAATGAAGACTTCTACCGCGAAACCGCGTCCTGTAATAGAAATATAAAAGGTTTAATGCTGATATTCGTCAGCAGAAATCTTCAAAATAATTTCCCAGTTCGCCTAAATAGTTCTTCATGACATCGCTCCGCTCACAGTGTGCTGCACAGCATGAGATAAGCAGCTAATGGCAAGCGAAGTGTCGCCAATTTGCATACAATGCGCGAGCTGCCAATGCTGCGAACTGCTGCAATTGCTGTTTCTCTCCTCCTTTTCTATATCTCGCCCTCGATAAGGCTATCAAGTCGGTTACATTAATGTAAAATAAATCACCAAATATGATATCATAACTCATTTCGATACCAAGTTCGCCACATTTTATTTTGTATACTTCGAACTGAAGACAAAAGATAATAGACAAAACATAATATTAAGCACTGTTTGATCCAGACATAATAAACACACTATGGGTAAAGTCGACAAAGTAACAAAATGGTTTTACGTTATTAATGAGTAAGTCAGTAACCCATACAGGCTATTGTTTCCTATGACTTCAGTTATACGCGTCTCATCCTAAACGTCTGTTCCGTCCACTTTCACACGAGACGCCAGTTCGCGGATAACCAGCGGGTGATTGCCAGAGATGAGTGTAATTTGCCGCGGGAATTAAAAAAGGAGCCGACAATTGACCGAGGCGCCTCCGGTCCATGAATGATGATGAGCTGACACCCAGAAACTCACGTGCTAACTAATTTATCTCTACTACGTAATGGCCTACATTAGAGGATATTTTAATGGAGCATAGACGAAAGTTCTGTTCGTCTTCACCCTGTTGAATATCTGCGAGTTGCGTAACGATTTGTGGATATTATACTGATGTTATTTGTCAAAACCTATATTTGTACGCTGCTGCGGTAACTTAGTTAATACAGAGAACAGTAGTCGAATATAAATCGCTGACTTTAAGTAATATTGAAACATATGCTAAGGTACTGTTGACACGGCCAGTATTGAATATCGCGATACTCATAGGGCGCGGTCACATTGCGCCGTTGCGAAAGCCGCGACTTGCATTCTCTTGATTATTTTAATCGCCAATTGAAACGCCTTAATTGGAGCCCGTATGGTGTCCATACATATTCAGCTATTCTGTCTCAATAAGTTAAATTAGTGGACTTGCAGTTAATTGCGTGCGGTCAGCCACACTACTATCTCATGGTTGCGCGCAATTTTCTTAATACTAATGACGAAATAGCGAAATAAATTCATAATTTATTATCGTATTGAACACGACAGAACACTTTTAAACGTCGAGTAAAAAGTGGACATCGAGTAACAGCTTAGCTAATATATGTATGTGCTTATATTTCAGTACTCTAGTTATTCCACTAAAGTAATCTAATAAAATCTCTTAAAATGTATTCACGTAAAACACCACCACTGATTTAGAAGTGGCGGAATGCTAAAAGAAATCATTGCTCTTTGATTGTTCCAGGTACGAACGGTCACTCTGTCAAAAACTCATTGATTACCTGACTCTGAAGAGAAGGATCCATAATTTACTCAGATTTGTGTTTATGCCACAATTTGTTGTTTTATCGCAAGTATGAAAAACGTAACAGACGTAATACAGTTCATTCGTAATATTATCTATTATTTCTATATGTTATTTTCTAGACTAATGTGTCACAGTCTTATCATTTGTCGCAGCGCTTCTAATGACTTAATCAAGATATCCTTTAGAAGAGCCGTTTCGTTTCATGAACACGCAACGTATGGACCTTATTATCTGCATCGTAAGATCGAAAATTGGTTAAATCTCGCGTCGTTGTAAGACACAACAATTAAGGAGCCATTTGATTTATTCGCCCTTGAACACACTGACCTTCTATTTGCGTCACAACCTTTATATATTTTAAGAGACTTGTTTCTTTGACAAGTCATCATATAATTCGGTCGGAGCAATATATATTAAGGTCGTTGTTGTCGGCAGTCGCGTCACCCGAAGATTTATTAATGTTGATGCAAACAAAGTCATATTTTACGTCTAGGTCTTCAGTCTTGGACACAGAGCGTTCTCTTTCACAGGTCTTAGGTCTTGAACACAGATAAGAAGGACGCTTTTTTTAACATCTTACGTGTCCACAGACCACCGATATAATTGCAAATGGTCACCGTAACCTGTAGACATGCGCAACACCAGAGAAGTTGCCAATCCGTTGTTGCCATTGAAAGAGAATTCAGCAAAATGTAACATCAAGCCCCAAAGGGGTATTACACGCGTGGGAGTGTATTACACTCCTTTGCATACCCCTTCGGGGATGCAAAGGAGTGTAATACGCTCCCACGTTTCATCAGTTACGTTTAAATCCTATAGAATAGGCGGTGAGCCTATTGTCACAGGAACACAGAACAACATTGTCACAGGCGGTGAGCCTATTGGAACAGATCCAGACTCCGAGTCACTACTAGAAATTGTAAATTAGAAAAATCCAATAGTACCCGACCCGGGATTTGAACCCAGGACCTCCTAATCGGCAGTTGCGCTTGCTACCTCTCGATCAACGAGGCAATAATTATATATAATTTTATTATCACTATTACAATTGGATTGGCAGGGAGCATTGACTGCCAAATATATTTTATCGAATATATAAACAGATACATAAACGTTATGAACTTTCCAGTTCCGAAATCAATCGAATGTTTTATATTGCGCCATTTGGACGCCAGAGATGAGTATATGAGTCACATCCACATGTATTTTATGAATATATTAACTAAATAATTTTTAATTTCTGAAATAAGTTATGAGTCAAACACTATCACGTATAAAAAGTATGTTTACAAAGGAATTCTTTTTCTTCTAACCGTCAAATTGCTATAGTATTTTGTGTTAATAAATAAATCGTATCGCTAAATGTCAATATCATAACAACTGGTTTTTATTTACCGAGTGACAATTATTACATAATGTATGTTATTAATTGTCTTATTATCGCTGTTCTATTTCATTTACAATGCATAAAAGTTGATAAGTGTCAGAGAACAGTCAGCTTGGCGGTAAATTTATTGACTGACAATATACATGTTATTTATTAGTGTGACACATTTATTAAATATCTGGTCAGACCACGAGTTTTTCGTTGCTATATCGTTGTTTTTATATCAATACTATTGCTATTTTCATGTTTAAAGGTGATAAAATAGTCAAATTATGATATCGCGCAATGTAAGCGAATTGAAACGGAATAGGGACGGATTCTACAAAAAAGACACAAAGTCAAGACCATCAAAAAACAACTAGCTCAGCAAAGAACTAGCTGACTGAACAACCACTTGTTCAGATTAAGACGAATATGGTTCAGATTCCGATAGATGCTGGATGCGACAAGCCGAGGATAGAGCGCGATGGCGCTCATTGGGGGAGGCCTATGTCCAGCAGTGGACTGAGATAGGCTGATGATGATGATAGGTATGTAAAAGAATACATTCAAGAAGCGATTATCTCGTCGCATTGGCTATAGTTTTCCGTACCATTTCCATAGGAGGGAAAATTAGGCACGGTATATACAATTTGTAATAAACAGTGATTTAATTTATTTATAATTTTATTTAATATTAGTGAATAATTCACATAGATATTTAAGGTTGAAGGCGTTAACCCAAAAAAGGGAGCGCATGACGCGACGATGTGACCGACCTAGCTTATTAAATCTTTGCGTGGTCTTTCTACGAGTACAATTACTGATAGAGAGAAGTGTTGAGCTGTTGTTAGACGGATTATTCTGCCCCAATAAATTTTTCGTCATGACATCTGCGATTACTCGACAAAAGTAGGAGAAAGAAGATTGTGCAATAAAGACTTAATCAATTGTGTTATATATATATATGTATTTCTTTTGTTGGACAATAGTATCTACATTATTGTGTTACGGTTTAATGACTGAGGCACACAGATTCTATAATTATAAAATAAACGTAAAAAAAATATTGAGGGAAGCCAACCACATCTGTGACTTACTATAGAGTGGCAGTTATGGTAGGCCAGTGAAATTCAGTGATATCTTTTATTGCTATCCAATTTGAGACTCCGTTTGCTTAAGACATGTATTGCATATTTAATATAACGTTTGTTTTATTTTTATTTACTAAGTTTATAAAATGTAGAGCATATGCATATTATCGTTATGTAACGTAACAGAATACTGCAAACATTAAAAGCGTACCCTGTTTCTCTACATTCAATCTTTGCTTTCTTTGAAACTCGAAAAAGAACATTTACAGTTAAAATAAACGCCAAATATTTCCTCGTAAATCTGTCAGTAAAACAATTCGTACCCTTTCACGAGCAATAAAACGCTACCAAGAACAGAGGCAGCGAAAAAAAAGTATCATAAATATAAGATTCATTTATATTCGTTCAGCCGCGACCCTTGAGAGAAACTAAAACCGCGGTCAGACTAACACAATGCGATCATTTATTTATAACGCTTTCTACGATTTTTACGACGAAAGTGATGACTTTAATTAATTTAAAACTGCTCGAGTAAAAGCAATACAAGATCGAATTAAAATCAAACAAAAACCTCAAAACCTCTTTGTAACGAATCCCCGGATGTTTCTGACGTTCTTTGATCTAATTTGTTGGTTTGTAAGAAGTATTTCTTTTTATTCATTTGTTTATATCCTTTAGAAACGAATCATAAAACTGTAGTCACGGTTCTCGTAGACATATAGATAAAATAACGAAAAGTTGTTTAGAACACAATAGAAGGATAGATTTATTTTTCTAAGTTCTAGCTTCCTCGATGGAATGACAACGCGCGGTTCCGTTATTATGATTGTATACTGAACTATCATGATGTAGAAAAATAGATGAAACCAATGCTCTTCTACCATGTGAAAGAATATACAATTATAATCTGTATTAAAATAAACCATAGACACGATCATAGAGTTACATCCGCTACATTGCTAACGTTTAATTAGCGAAAAGATGATTTTAAAAAAATTTTTGATGGTGTATAATTTACGTAAATATCAGTAAGAACATTTATGTTAACTTTCCGATGTTAAATTTTTTAATAAAGTTTCAATATCAAATATTAATGAGTTTTTAATTTATTGTTTTAAAAAGCAGTCCAATGATAACTTCGGTGGGTGTACCATTAATAGCTTTAGTTTCCGTAGCTGACATCGGAAGTCCTACAAATTTATGTTGTGAAAGCAATTAATTCAAAATCTACAATAGAAAAGTTCTCCATTTTGATGCATTGTGCTCCGCTCAGCAGTTTGCTTTCTTGAACTGGTTTATTCAATGATTTCCTTTATTAGATTTCCATTGAGAACAGAATAATAGCGCCTCTTGTTGTATTGTATTTATTAAAATAGCTAGAGTAGTTGAAAAAATTTCCTTCTACAGATCTCTTCTTATTAAGCCTGATTGCTACATCAATACCTTTATTGATTAAAAGTTGAATTCACTTTTTTTACACAATACCTACAGTTTTTGTAATATCACCTCTGTATTTACCCGAAGGGATAGGTAGAAGAGTGTAGTACTCCTACGTTTTACGAGTAATATTTTACAATACATATTATATTTTAATTTATTTTTAACATATACGTATATATAATTTGTATCAAATATAAAGTATTCTAAATAAAATTAAATTAGTATACTAATTAGAAATATAGAAGAAACGCGTCATTTAATAGTAATCCGGTAAGGGGTGTATTGAATATTGCTTGATAGCTACAGACAACTACAATGGGACCGAAAGGGGATTAATTTGTTGTCAGTAAATTGGATCCTAATGAAGCAAAGGCTCTTTAGGTAAACAAGACGGTCGTCTTGCCCCTGTTTACATGATTCAACGGTTCGTTAGCTTTGTTTCAAATCCAATCGCCCGGTTACTATACAGACACTATTTGTTTATTTCACTGTTCGCAAGATTGCAGCAAATGCAATGGCTGTAGAAAATGCTGTAAATTGTTAAATATAGATAAAATTGTTATGTTTAAGAGTTGTACACTGCAGTTCGTTGTTTTAGATTGTACTGCAATTGGATTGTATTGCAATTGGATTGTATGGCAGTTGGATTGTATTGCGTTTGGATTGTAATGTAGTTGGATTATTCATACATTTATGTCAGTCTCTAAACACTGACTGCCTCATTGGTTTAGTGGTTGCACGTGCGACTACTGATCGTGAGGTTCTGGTTTTGATCCCCGGTTCAGAAATTGTTGGGTTTGTCTAACTTGAAATGCTTATTAGTGGCTCGGAGTTTTGATTTGTGCCTTGTGTGTGACAATAGGCTCGCCCTTTATTCCCTATTGGGACGTGAACGTAACTGGTGAATCATGGAAGTATCATACACTCCGTTGGCTACCTCTTAGGGGATTACAGATATGATGTTAGGTGTTACGTCTATAAACATTTTGTTTCGTTTCATTACATTTAAAATTACCGGTTACCTGTAGCGCATGTTTTATTTCAAATGTACAAAAACCACTAACGCATATCCTTATAATAACTATAATAATAACATTGATTTGAGGATATTGTTATTTCTGTATTATTAATATACGACTTAGCTGCATTTAGTAGCCTATCCCTACAGAATATTGAAGTGAGACAAAATGATTAATATTTGCTGAAGTAATTTCTTAAAATTATTTTTGCACCAATTGTTATATGATTATGATTCTATAAAATTGGTATTAATTTTAATTATTTATGAATAAATTAGAGATATAAAAAAAACGTAACATCACTCCTGTAATCCCTGAAGGGTACGCAGAAGAGTGAAGTAAACCTCCACGTTTCACCAGTTACGTTTAAGTCTCATGGAATAGGTGGTGCGCCTATTGCCATACACCGGGCACAAATCCAGACTCCTAGTCACTACTAGAAATTCTAAATTAGAAAATCTGATAGTAAATGTCGCATATTAAATATATGTTGCTTCATTAAATTTATACGTTTCGTAAATATAAATTTGTTGGACTTTCATTCGAATACTAAGAAGTTGGTATAATTTGTACATACGGAGAAAATACCAAGGTCTGAGCGAATCCTTTGCGTTGTCGTGCAGAGGACTGCGGTTAGCCGCAAGTCTTCAGACGAGATGTGTCTACGCCGTATTACTCTTAACTTTTCGTATACAAGAAACAATGACCCACAGTAATACTGCACTATCTATGTATGTATATCTGTTTAGTGTATAAAGTATTCGTTATTTATTTTAAACAATCCACCAAAAGTGAGTCTTCTTGTGTAAATTATGCGACTTTAGAAAAGAAAGACATTCTATTTAAAATAAAAAAATTGTCTTATTCTTTCCTTTCTTTAAAGTTTCCGTTATTACTTTTAAAACGAATTATAATTAGAAGTGTTATTTTAATAAATTACCCGACTGCATTTTTAATTTAAGGAAAATAATACAGGATAATTCAAACAAACCTCCTTTAAACTTTCTCGCTGCATAAATAGAAAAGTTGATTGTTGAAACGCGAACCTCTGAACATTTAATGCGGCTTTTTGGCAACAATAATGATGTATGGAACAACGCAATGAATTCCGCGCGTTGAATAAAATAAACATTTTAATGGTTATTCGATATAGTTTTTTGTAGTTTTTCTAATAAAATTAACATCATGTTAGCCTACTTTATTGATACTTCTGAAATAGTTCGTACTTTGACATCATTAAGCTAAGAAATACAGCGAATTAGTGAATGGATGTGTATACTGTCCTTTCTTACCTAAGATTTACTAAACTAACAAAAGTACTTTCGTAGTATTATACGGGATACAAGAAATTGATACAAAGTTCATTCGTATCAATTTTTTTATTTTTCAGACACAAAGGGGACAAACAGACCGTTTATTCCAACTTTGTCAAAAGGGATAGCCACAGACCAGAAGCTAAGTGTCCTTTCATGTTAGCATTTGTGTACTACTATGTACTCTTCTGATTAATGTGGCAATGCTTCTTAGGATTAATAAGACATTTTTGTGAAGTGCTTATGTCATAACGAGGCATATTGAGCATCATTTTATTATTGACAACTTTTTTTAAATAGAGATTACGACATTTAAAAGCAAGAACTAAAATATTGGAGCTCTTTTTTACCAATACTATTAGTTTACTGCACGATATAGAATAATCACTTTCCCTTGATTGTAGCCATCACAACGGGTTCTCCTAAAGCCTTTTTTGCAACAAAATAAAAAAAAAATAGCCTTTTACTCGTATACCTTAGTTTTCGAATTAATATCCTTTTCAGACCAACAGTAGTTTGTGAATTACAATCCATTTTGTTTTTACAAAAATAATTATCTATCAATGAACTGGCAATACAATATTATTACACCACTGGCGACATTTTAACACGTACTTATTCATTCGGGAATATATAACAACTAAAGGAGGAAATTAGGGAGCATTTAAAACTATTATATTCTAAAGAACTACGTTTAAGCGGTGGAACTGCGGGTGTACGACACAAACACATCCGCCCATTATAAGCGATACATGATAACATTTGTTTAATCAATAATATAGCTTTTATATTAAGTCACAAAAACGAAGTAATTCATAGAAATTTGATTGATCCACAAATTAGGTCCCCGATGTTCGAATTGACGTTGTCCCTGTCAGGCGACGCGTAGCACGTGTTCGCGCGCTTGGGTTTCGATCAAAGCGAAATCGCGACTATGCGAATTGCACTACGCCAACCAGTTTATCCAATCGGTTGGAATCATTCTACTGAGTTTCCAAACTACAACCGTTTGAAATATTATTTTGACGTTTTGGATATTCTATGTAAAAAGTGTCGATACTTTTTTTTGAATGGTAAACATATTCGTTTATATTTCTAAATATTTACGAGTTAATACATTTGCACGGTTCGATTCCAGGCCTGGTAAAGTATTATTGGGTTTTTTTAACCTAAAATTCCTAGAGTAGCACGGAGTCTGGATTGGCGCCCGGTGTACGACAATAGGCTCAATTTTCATAAAGGTACATAACATGTACCTTTATGAAATGGATATATTATAAGATAGCTGTTGAATCATGTTACACTCCTCTGTCGACCCCTACTCGGAAATGAAGGCGAGATGTTACATTGTTATGTGAAGTTTTTATTTATGATGAGCGAGGAGCGCACTTTATGGCTCAATGTTTCATATAGAAACAGTTCGCATGCAAGTTAAAGCAGAAACCTGCGTAGGTAATGCTCTTTATTTATTTTCTTCTTGAAACAAATGCTGTGGTGCTCCGTTGAAGAAGACTACAATTTTTCATGCTTTATTTCACGTAGCTTTTACTTTTTTAATGCGGTTTTGATTTTGAACTTTTAGAGAAAAAACATTGAATGTAACAATGTGGAATTATTTGAGTTGAATGTTTCATTTTTCATTTTTATAATTAGCAGTTTAAGGGATTCCATTCTTCACCTAGGAGTCCAAGCTAATCTCTCCTGGTGCCTCATGCTATACATCAGACCAGGATCTGGCGACCGGCTGACGTTATTTACTTGATACTAACAATAAACAAATCGGGTATGCATATGAAAAAAATGTCTTTCATTGGTCATCATGATTAAGGATAGTCGGATAAATATTTGAATTTTGAATAGTTATAGTCTTTATTTATCTTGCCAGTTGGCTCGCAGTCGCAAGTTAGAAGCTAAAACTAACTTCACATCCGCGCCGACTGTAGGCGTGTTCCGAACGTCGTGTTTACTGCGACACTGTGACTCTCAAACTTTTTATACAAAGTCCTCTTGCGTTCAGTACTATAAATTAGCGTAACCTCAATTTTATTCAACAGTTAAACCCCTTATAACAAACAAAAGGATTTAAGTAGTGAAGTTTCATGCATCAGCGTATGTCTAATATTTATAATATTAAAATAAAAATTTTTACAATTTTTGTCTTTTTTTTATTTTATTTTTTTATTTATTTTTTTTTATTCTAAGGAATGCAGGTTTCCTCACGATGTTTTCCTTCACCGTTAGCAAGTGATATTTAAACTTAAAACGCACATTTTTAAGAGGT
>DWJK01005907.1:0-10834 GCA_018248815.1 Croniades pieria auraria
AGCTCAGTGGCGTGCCATTGGAGAGGCCTATGTCCAGCAGTGGACGGGAGCAGGCTGATGATGATGATGATGATGTGAACTGAAATATTTGAAACCAATAGTTTTCTCAAAATTTACTGTCGACTATTATATATTATAAATTAAAATATTTCTTATGCCTAGAAATGTAGGTAAATGAAGGATTTGTATTAAAGGATTTTAAAATGAAATTAAACATGACAACTCTTGAATGTAACTTGCGTCAAAATATTCTGATTTATGCTATTCATTGATTATTGTGACAGATAACCTATAACATACATACGTACATAACAACATACATACCTATGTATATAATTGAGAAATAAACATGTTATAGAGTAAATATTTCAAATCCAGATATCATCATATTGAACAAGTTGGAAATCTTAAAGTCCGAAAAGCTATAAGGCTATAGACAAATAGAATAAAAGAAATATCCTTTGCTCATATTTTAGTACGTGCCCTGTAACTCGAAGGAAAGTTTGATTTAAACATAAAGTTTCTATCTCTTCAACAAACTGAAGAGAACTCCTGTTAGTATCTAACGAGAGTCCTTTCGTAGGTATGCATGTGTATGAAGATACATACATAGTTATTGTTGTAGATGAATCAGTACTCCAGCAAGACTTAGGTATAGTATCTGTAAATTCTTCTCACTCACACGATTTTAATGAGTAAAGACAGAAAGAATCAGAAAGTTTTAACAGCAACTCCACACTGATACTAGTATTTATTTCGTCGCAAAAATCTCTTTTGGGGCTTCTCCACCATGAGTATGTATTTTGCCTCATGTAGACTCCAGATAATTGCGTTACATTCTAACGCACTTCTAACGAAAGTGTTATATAATATTTTAATCGCCGCGACACTGACAAAGTCTTTCCACTGTCTCAAAACAAACCCGAATGATCCGTAGGCTTTACTACGGATCAATAGGGTTTGTTTGTATTGTGGACATATATCTCCACTAGTGAGATAATGTCCACTGATATACGTCCACTAGTATTGTGGACATAATATGTCTCATGAATATAGTATTTTGCAATAGGTATTTTTAATTTCCATGATATACTGCATGTCTTAACGACTACACATATATACTGTAGAACTATATTATATAATATAACATCACGTCCGTATTTTTTCGCTCAAAGGGCTAGGTAGAGAAGTAAAGTAGTTACTTAAAGTTGTCATTAGTTATATATGCGTCTCGGGTAGTACAGAGTAAACATATTGCCATAAACCGGATACAAATCTAGACTCCGTTCTGCTATTGAGTATTTCAAGTTAGAGAACACTAGTAGGTACACATAAGTAGGAGCTATAGAAAACTGCGAAGTGGCTTCGGCGTAACGAGCTAACCATCACAGAACCGCTGATAAGGGGCGGTCCTTTATAAATGCTTCCATCGGTCGCATATAAAAGTATCCGCTGATAAATTTATAGCCTATGAAATATCCAACAAAAAGATTACCTACGCGTTTCCTTATATAAATGTTCTGTATAAGATAATTCTATGTATTAAGTACGTAGTGTTAATAAAATCATACAATTGTATATACCTACATTTTTTTTTTAATTTTACGGTTGTGTAGAATTGTATATGGATGCGGAGCATTTAGTAATTAAAAGTTTTTTTTCCTAGCACAGCCCTTGTGACTAATTTTAAATATAAATAGCGTTTTACGGAATAAGTCAATTTATTGCAAAAAAAAAACAGATTTTTATTAGGCGAGTGTAAATGGTAGAGTCGGAAACGAAAGACCTAGGAGTAGGTACATATTTGAATCACATCGGAAACATTTTAAAAGAAGGCCCGATCAAAAGTCCTTTTAACAGACGAGCATGTGTCAGACAACTTTAATAAATGTAAAAACGAAAGAAGATGACCGAAACCGTAAAAAGGAAATTCATCTCTGCCTACCCCTATGAGTTAAAATTGTTACTACACGTATTCATTTATATATTTGAGTCTTTATGTACTTGTATCTTAGTCGTGGGTTACAGTAATTTAAAAAGCAAAATTGTTCTGAAACGTCATTAATTGGTCTTGAAACCTTGATAAGTGGGCTTCTGACTATAAAACCAAATATTTTTTTCTATACTTGTTCTTCATACATAAATTACTATTAGTAATTTGGATATGACGAAAATATGAACATATTTCCGAAAACCAAGTTCAGCACTATGCTCAAGTGGCTCACAATTCGCCTTCGTCAGAATACTCATATCCTTTCTGCTTTTTCCTGCGTGCTGGTTGACCCTACAACACTAGCGTACTTAAAAGAACGCATCAATTTTCTTGACCGCTTAATGCGTTCTGCAGAAAATCTTGTCTTACATTCCACGTTGTACTACGACAAGTCTTTTTCTGCTTTGGCGGTGCGACTGTGGAATGCTTTGCAACTGAATATACGACGTGCGACGTCCATTAATTCCTCCAAACGGTTGGTTAAGAATTACCTACTACTTTACTCTATAATTGTATATTTATTGTAAATACATATTTATTCTTATTATTTAATTGTTATAACTGTTGTGTATTACAATTATTTTTAATATTTATCGTATATAATATTTATTTTTGTACACCCCTGCCCCGTATCCGATTTCTGATATTATTGACGCCTTACCCACAGATTGTCTGGCAGAGATCGCTTGTTAGCTATAAGATCGTCTTTTGTATACCTTAAAATGTATTGTTTCTGTTGTATTTTTCTGGTGTGCAATAAAGAATAATTGTATTGTATTGTTTTGTAAATTATTCATATTTTGTTACAGTAGGTGATGTAATCAATTCCACAGGGAACCTTTGTTTCGTATTCACTTCATTTTGTATGACACTATGTCAAAAATTCTAGATTATTCGGAATCCACTCCCTTATGTTTTACATAGTGTATATATATGTATGATATTTATTTTGTATACATTAATGATTGTAAAATGATTGCCTCAATATAGATACATCTATTCGTACATTTATATAAATTTTACTTATGCCCATGTTTGAGGGAGGCAGGCCTGTGTCCGACAGCGACGTGGACACGTGGGATGAAATGATTTTATTCGTATATTAATGTATCTGTATTTTATATAAAAATTCTACCTGCTTACCCCTTTATCCTTTTTGCTTTTTTATGCCACCATGGTGAATTGTATTTCGTAAAAAAAACCGTAATATCACGCCTGTGTAAATCCCGAGTTTAGTACATTTTCCCTTTTCACCAATTACGTTTAAATTTTAAGTCCCATGGAATGGATGGTGAGCCTATTGCCATACACCGGGCACAGGTCTAGACTCCAAGTAGAAATTCTAATTTAGAACAATGAAATAGTACCCGACCCGGGAAGCCAGGACCCAGGACCTCTCGATCAGCAGTCGCGGTTACAACCACGCGACAAACGAGGCAGTCAAATTGTATTTCGACCTTAATATTTATATTAGGCTTGCAACCACTCGACCAGCGAGACAATCAAATTGTTGTTCAACCTTAATATTGATACTAGACTTACTAATATCTATGCCATAAATTATATATTTTCATATATAACATTTTTGTGGGCTTAAGTAGTTACTGGGAGATGATCATTTAGTTAAGGCCGCAGTCTGCCACGCTGGCCAAGTGCGGGTTGGCAGACTTCACACAGCTTAGAATTAAAAAAAAAAAAAATCAGAAACAACCTGGCAAAAAAAACCCTCAGTCACACAGACGTTACAAAATGTGAAGCAGCAAAAATAAAAAAAAACTAAATGCAGATTTTGGTCGTTTATTTTTCAGGAAGCAAATGATTCACAGCATTGGTGGGATACAAAGGTCTTACAACACTGGGTCGAACGATGCGATCTCCTGAAATGCTGAACTTTTATTAGTAGACAATTACAACAGCGTAATACATATGAAACCAATATATAATTTAAAAAAACCGTGGGAAAACAACAATATAAATACAGTTGCTGCAAGGCAGAATTATCATTTATTTAGTAAAGCGAGTACTCTTGCATTTTATAATTAACTATACACACCTTACTAAATCACAATATCTAATTATGTCGAAGAGTAATATATATCACATTTATAACATTCTGTACAAAGTAAAAAAATATTTTCATACTTTCACTGGTACAAAATTCAGTTGCAGACTTGCAACAATTCGAATACAATACATCCATTATGCATTTACAGAAACAAATGTTTAAACTAAAATAACACGTTTAACGACGCGAGTTAAACGTGGGATACGATTAAACAATTACACTGTAAACAAATCGAGACGATATGCAGTTAGTAACACTAGTGGTGTTCCCGGGCGCCTCTCGCGCCGCTCTAGAGGTACGCTTACAAACATTACATTATTTATTCTCGCTATAATTAATCTATATTTTAATATATTTTAAATATTATAATAATAATAATAAAAACCGTTTAGATATAAATAACACAATTAAATTACGTGGACATACAACCTTCATAAGGAGTGAATTTTAATTGTTCATTACAGTAACAGTCCGGAGTAATTCGCCTTACATTTGGTGTCTTTGCTAGAATCACTTCTAAATGCAGAGATTATTCAGTGTTGTATACAATTTTACCGACTACGACTGCTGGACAGTTTTAAAACACTAGCAACTCTCATATTATCATATAAAATTTTATTTACATGGCGGTTTTAAAATTTTGAATCTGTAACGTCCATTAACGATTCAGGCTATGAAGATATTGTTATTATCAAATGTACGAGTGCAAAGTAAATCGAATGAAGGACCGAATGACTGCAATCAACTCATTCAGTCGCCACCCAAGCCGCTCCCAGCACCCACCTATGCTTGATTCATTTGTTTCAATTTAAAATATACATATAATTATGAAAAAAAAACAATCATACAACACTTCTAATTCAAACTGTTCTCAAAAAACCGGAAAAATGCAAAATTGTGATTTGTGACACGTGATCAAAGAGAAACCAATTGAACGATATCAATATCATATGGGACACTCATATTTATTACATATTAAATTTACAAATATACTTCAATCTCTAGATATTAACTAATTATATTATATAAACTGAACTATTTACAAAACAATGAGCGCGCTCGCTACGGGGCACGTTCATCTCTCTCACCACATTTCTGTATTTACAATGACTATATATAAACACTAATTTCATTAATTTTATAGAGCATTGCATTTTCATGAGCTTGATCTAAGTAATCGCTTGTTCAACAGTAATATGTATGTATATATATAATGTCCGGTCGCGTCGTCTCGCCGAGGTTCGTCTGTACATTTGTATGTCACACATATTTATATACCTCTTCTCAACCATTGAACAAACAGTCCCGAATTTAAAAAATCGAGTTTAATGGCACGCGCGGCGCCCCTGTAAGCGACATGGCGTAATGTTAAGTTCATCAGTCTTATTCGTACCGAGAGAGAACGAGATTGATAGGGCTAAACATAATTTAAAACTACACTAACAGAAATTTACACGGGGTTTAAAAAAATTCATTTAAAACAGACCGGGCAAGTCTTTGAAAGTTTAAAAATCATGAAGAGATCAGTCTTGTCTAAGATTACCGAGAGATGGCCAAAGTTCTAGCACAATCCGATTATGAACTGTATATTGAATAGTTTAGAAGTCACAAAACTCAGTATATACAGATACATGTGTGGAAAATGTTCTAATACATATTGATACGGGAGTAACATAGAATATTGTTATACAATTCGAGAATTCCAGGCAGAAAAACATACATCTTTGATTTGCTTAATTTTTTTTTAAACAGCAGCAGTTTTCGACCAGAAACATTCTAAAAATTTAATACCATAAAAAAATAATATTGTTTCAAAAACCGTATAAACCAAAAGCTCCCAATTAGCTGGAAAATTAATGATAAATAAATATTGTTTTTAAAACAGATATCGAGGTTGACATTTCTTTACGAATAAATGTTAATTTTACTTTACCTTTTATCTTTTTGGAAAGATAAAATGAAGTCACGCAAGATAAAACGACATAAAATTCTTGTACTTGTTAAATAATAACTTAATTGCACATTCATTCATTCATTCTTACATTCCACTATAATAACCGCACAACATGCTATTTTATATTTAATACGTTTTTGGACTTTACTGTAATCTTCCAATTCAGTGGTTGAGTATTTCCAGTCCTATTGAAAATATAATTTTGTCATCCCAATATAAAATCATTAATCATCAAAAACTGAACCCAATATTTGAGACGGATGTAATTTTTAAAAGCTTCCAATGAGCACATTTTGTTACTTCAATTATTTTGAATATCCACAAAACTGGTACTTTGATCTTATAAACCAGGAATATTTTCTTATAAAAATCCCTTGATGGTTAGATGGCAGGGTGACCATAGCCTATGGACATTTGCAACATCTAACAAGGAACTATTAGGTCGCTGACTGGCCACTTTTCAGGTGACAACTAAATTTAAAACTAACCATTAATTAACCTATAAGCATTCATACCAGCCTTCATTTGTTATACATCATTTTTAATTGTTTATATAACAAAATAAATTGATGCAACCCACACACACACATATGGCACCCACATTTCAATGCAACAGTAAGTGAATATCTGGCAGTGTTCTACAGGATACATTTTGGAGAGCGATCAAAGGAACTACACAATTGAATTCCTCCAACCCTTTCCCTACAAAGAACATCTGGTCGCGCTGCAGAATTCCATCCTGATCCAGTAGTTATCCCAAACGGCCGAACGAAATTTAATTTTACATTCTTTCATATTTCTTATCCAGACCGGTAAGGACTGAAACATACTGCCGGTGTTTGTTTCCGGACAGATGCAATTGTTAATAGGCTATTCATAGGCATATCTGTTCCATCTTAGGACACACCTTTCCATCAGGCGAAATCGCAGCCAAACGCTAGTCTATCATATAAGAATAAAGGAGATAAAACCTATAATATAAGGCACGAAATACCTTTCACACCAAAATTTTCAATTCAGCTAGCTTTGTACATACATAAAAAAAAAAAAAAAAAAAAATTAAAAATTGCGATGAAATTTATAGAATTTAAAATGTATACAAGAAAAGAAATCTTGCCAATGTTTTCCTCATATTTTCTATACTGTTTTTTTGTATCAGATGTTAATTATTGTCTCAGATGTTTCATGAATACATAATTCCAATTTGTTTTTAAATATTTACATAATATCATGCACACAATTAATACTATACTGCTCATAACCACAATGAAAAAATTAAATTAGACACTAAGAGATCTATGTAATATTCTCCTTTCTGTTCTTCTCCATTTATAATTTATTTAACTTCACACATGACGGCATAACACAATTTAAACACTCACTCATCTTGCCACAGTTGTAGCATATAATAATAACTATAATAACTAAATAACACACTTTTTTCAGTTTTTTTAGTCCAACAGAACTTTAATAATGAACTATTTCTTTGAAACTTTTTGAACACTGATTTGCTCGTTTGAAAAAAAATATAGCTCCACTTTATGTCAAGACAATGTTCTGTTGAAACATTTTGTTTCTAATCTGTCCTTTTTGACCTGAGTGTATCGATAATTGTTATTTTTTTTAATTATCTTTTTTTCATAATATAATACACGTATCGTTAGTATCGAAAAATATACCATTGTCAAAGCTAACAAAAACCATCCCCAGATTATTTTGATGTATTGTTGAATCACTTGATTTTTAACAATTAGTCTTCACTGCTGCTGTCATTTTTAAAATTATTGGAATTCCCTATATTTTCTTAACTTTTATTTACAGCCAAGAACCATTTTACAGTAATCACACTTTTATGATCAAAGAATTCAGTCACAAACGGTGCATACAACAATGGAAAAAATTGTGAGTGAATCTACGTATGAAAAGCAGTCAGTTTTAAGAAATGTTGAAATTAAGAATATTTGCAACAAAAAATATTAAATACTAGTTCCACTTTGAACGTTGCATGAAATTGATTAATTTCGTTACCACCCAGGATGATTTAAGTATAAATAGCCGTTTTGTCAGTGGACTTATCTAAAAACTGAAATGGAATGTGTTGTGTAAGTCTTCTAAATCTTAAAAGTGTAATTACGATTGAATTGGTTTTGACTTTAGGTTAAACTTTTACGCTTGTCAGGTAATCTCATATTAGACTAACATCGTACAACTATAAATATTTCGATCTAAGATCAAAAATTTTCGTCAATTTGTGAGGAGTTCCAAATGCGCCGAGCATCCGACGTGGAGCTAGTTTTGACATTTCGTAAGCCTGATGCTCCGGGAGTGCCGATCTGACATGGATATGACGGCTTCCGGGGCGGCCCGCGATCGGCCCGGCGCGCTCGCTCGCCGAGCTCCCTTCCGAGGAACCGGCCGAAGCCGTTCCGCACGTGCGAGTGGTGGCGGCGGCCCCGCGCGCGCGCCCGCCACTACTTCTCCGTGGACTCGGGCGGCGCGCCGCCGAAGTCCAGCTGGTAGCCGCCCGCGCGGGTCATCTCCTCCATGCTCGGCTCCTTGCACTCGTGGCCGGCATGGCCTGCCGCGCCGCAGTTCCAACAGGAGAGCTTGGGCGGCGCGTACAGCACGGGCACGAAGCCGGGGTAGGGCGCGGCGGTGGCGTAGGGCGGGGGCTCGCCGTTGGCGAAGGGCGGCGGCGGCGGACGGTAGGCGGGCGGCGGCGTGGGGTACGCGTAGGGGCGCGCGTAGGGCAGGAAGGGCACGGGCGGCGGCGCGACGGGCGCGGCGCGGCGCGGCGCGGGCGCGGGCGTGCCGGGCGGCGACGACGCCGCGCTCGAGCCGCTGTCGGACGACGAGCGCGTCGGAGGGCAGTACGCGCCCGTTCTTCTCCGCACGCCGTTCAGTTTTTCTAATGATCGATACTGCTGATGTACTGCGTTTATCTCTCGTAGCCTCTCTTCCCCGATATTGTGCCGAATCTGTAAATACAAATTATTTTTTCTAGAAGTTCGCAATACATTAAAGAAAATGAATATAACACTAAATTAACACATGTTATCAAGTAATTAGGAAATGAGTTCAACAATTGACTACGTACAGTCGGGATGAATAAAATTAAGTGATGTATATCCTATCGATAACGTCCATAGGGCAATCAATATAGACCTCGCAACTTGTATTCAGTTTTGTTTTTTAATATACTAAATAAGTAAAGCGGAAATACCTCTGCAACAGTAAGGTTTTCGAAGTTAGTAGCGAGGTGAGGCGGCAGCGGCGGCAGGTCGGCGACGGGCGGCGGCGAGCGCTCGCGCGACACGCGGCGGCGCGCGCGCGGCGACGCGGCGCGACTGTCACCGGGCGACGACACCAACGGAGACACCGCGCCCGCACTGCTTGTCTGGTAATTTATTACCTGCAATCGTTTATAAAATACTGAATGTTACAAAATTATTTCGTCACATATAATTTTATTTATATAAACACAAAAGTACAACACAAAATAAGAGACCTATATAATATAACAATATTATATAGGTCATCATAGACAGTTAATAAATATTTATTCCACGTTGTAATTAAGTGGCAATAACTGCAGGGAAATTGCTTAAATCACTGAAAAACATTTTAAAAATATTTCTCAACACAATAATAAACACGAATTCAAAAAAAACTATATTACTACATCTATAGAGCAACTCTAACCATCCTAGTTGTTCTCATTTGGTAGTACTGTTATTTATCAAAAATAAGAAAAAATGTACATGACGAATAAATGTGTCATTTGAATGTACAAAGCAAACCTCATGCATGCATGCATTTAATGGGTAATTGGTCTCATTTCTCTTTAATATGTTCCAATCAAACTTGACCAATCCTGGAAGAACCATGATCAAGTATAAAAATTAATTTAAATTTCCAGTTAACTAATTCCAATTACCTAACAAAAATGATCTGACAGTCAAGTGTAATTTATGCTGCCAAAATAAATTAGTGAGATAATAGAACTTTTGATATACCATCTGGCTTACCAGTAGGACAATTTAGTTAGGTCAAATGGAGAACAGAAATCAATATTATATTTATTTAAATGGCTATTATGGTTAGCTGAAATCTATTTTCTATTTCTCTAATTTTCTATTTGTTGTCTAACAATTCCGGACAGATGCAAAAAGAGTGAGCAGGGCAACACTCTGCCCAAAACTATAATAATAAGTTGAGTAGACCTAGGCTATTATTCAACATTTCCTGCAAGTAAATCTTAATGTTTACTAAGTAGTAATAAAAAATGTAAATTGAGGTCAATCATAACACAGTTTCAACATTATTAGATTTTACTGGAAATTCATAGAATTTAGTATGTTTTACACATACTTAGTTAAGTAATAAAGAAGACAGTATGTACCTACCTCGATTGGTTGATTGATTGGTGAGACGAGTATATTGGTGGGCCATGCATGCTGTCCGATATAATCTCCTATGTTGTACTGTGGTATTGGTAATCCAGGGGGTGGGTGGGGCACTTCTCCTAAAATGGGCAACACTGGAGGAGAACTGAGTTCTGTGACTGCATCCGAGTTTGGAGGCTGGAACATAATATCACAAAGTTTGAGAACTCAATATTAAAATTAATAGACATAAGCTATGAAATTTTTTAAGTTTATTTATTAATGAATGTTTAACAAAGAGGTTCTATATATTAATGACTAGTGATAAAAACTGTAATATTTCATCAACATAGCTACATAGCTATATAGCAGTGATAGCCTAGTGGTTAAGAATTCAGCCTCTCACTCCGGGGGTACTGGGTTCAAATCCCTGGCGC
>DWJK01005908.1:0-10834 GCA_018248815.1 Croniades pieria auraria
GTCGTTGGGGGAGGCCTATGTTCAGCAGTGGACGTCCTGTAGCTGAAATGATGATGATGATGATGAAAATAATAAGGCGGCGATGAGAAGAGATCCTTATTATTCTTTGGTTTGTACTTCATTGTTACGAGTACAATCATCTCACTATGATTATGTGTTTTCATTTAGGCGCTCGAACTCTATTTCAAGCATTCATTGTAATACAAAAATTGTGTGTCCTATGACAAAAACAAATCGTTCAGAGTAAAAATGAGTTTTAAAAAACGACGTCATTTGTGTAGATCGCCTTACTCGAAATTATATACTCATGTACTTGTCATATGCGTTGAAAGAAACGCTTTCCGTGTATACGGTTGTAGATTGCTGTCTTTTAGTGTTCGCGTGGCATTTTTATGTAGCATCTGGTGCAAATTATATTATGATTATATAATAACGAGGTTAATTACCAATTGAAGTACTATGTTCACTTTATATATCAGGTGAAGCTGAATTACTTAGTTCTCGAAATACTTTCATTGTTTTATTTACTGCAGTGCTGAAACTGGTCATATGCTTTTGAAATTTAATTTTTGGACCACAACGTCTAGTCATTTTATGCAATGAGTTCTTGCTATTTGTGTATAGTTGCAGATCAAATTTGTGTTTTGAACATAATTTTTTTTTATTAGCTATTAAAATTCCTATATGCGATAAAAAAACAAAAGAAAAATTTTGAAAAAGCTCACGACGGTTAAAATGTATGTATGTTGTATGAAAGCTAGCTATATGTATATGCATGTGTACAGTATATACTTTAATCATGCGTTCTTTTGTTCCAGAAAGGAATTCCTTGTAGGTAGAATCAAAAAACTAAAACCGTTTCATTATAGTATCATACGTTACATAGCGTAGGATGACGTTTGCATAGTAAATATAATGTACGATTTAGAACATTGTTCTGTGAAATATAATTTTTAATGAACACCAAGGGTCCTAAAGTTCTCCCTTGGCTTATCCCATCATCGATACGTTAGGATTCGTTTAATGTATAATTTATACATAAAACATTATGATCGTTTAATCAAATAATTATGTTATCATTAAAGCGCTATTCTTCTAATAGCAGAGATTTCTAATTTCTTTCACAGTAGTAGGACAGAGACCGTATCGGAGGCCTCCGTAGGGTCTAAAAATATCCTCATACAGCAAAATGCCCTTATAAATCTATTATACACTGTACTATTGTAAGAAGTAAAATATATTTATTTGGATATTCTAGACGAAACCTTCTGTTATTATACTTCTACTATTACCACAACTCCCAAAAAAAATTGTGTAAAAATAGTAGGTGGTACTGACTCCTTAACATATGGCGGCCAGCCGTTACCTATACCAAAATATAAAAAAAATCGTAGTATTTATTACTTTTTGCCCGACTACGAAGTCACGAAGAAAGAGATGAAAATTGATTACCCTATTAAATAACGGTATTCGTACTGACGTCCGCAGTTCAAACCGAACCGATTTTTACAAATGGCCAGTCATTTGTTTCATCTTTATAGTACAATGCCATAGAATACGTATTTGGAAACAAACGTCCTTTCTTGAATTTCGTGGTCGACGTTGACTTTTAATATAAACAAATTTTGTTCTGTAACGTCTCACGTACACATCTTAAGGTCGCAGTAAGAGACGACGAAACGAATACACCTCAGAATTATCTTTAATTAAGCGTATGAAATCCTTACATGGCTTTCCAGGCGGATTATAATTTTTAACATTCTCATTTAGAAATAAGACACGTATCCAACAGTTGAACAGTTTTCATGACAATATCAGTAGTAAGCATTGTGAACGAAGAGAATGTTCGTTAACGTCAGCTGAGTGATGAAAGCCACAACATATGAATCATTTAGAATCATTTAGAATAATGTAGTTTAGTCTAATTGGGTAACAAACATGTGACTGTTGATATCGTAATTCTATCGGTGATTTCATCTTTAAATAGTAGTATCCCTAAACTACATGAGGAATCTTATGAACGGCTTAGAAGCTTCCGACTTTTTTCAAAATTTCTGCGAGAATTAATGAAAATAATGGGATTTTTGTGTTAATATCGCACAACCACTCAAATATCTGTAGAATATTGAGAGTTCTGTAACTAAAATATTAAATGAATACGGAAAAAAGCTGGAGTATTTAATTCAATTTCCTTTACATATCTCAAGCTGGATATTTATTATCTAAATGTAAGAGCGATACGATTATTAAAAAGAATGTCTTTGTCTGTTTGTAGATATTACATTCATTATATATTTTTGTTTTCATTTGTTTCTTCATTTCACATTTCGCCTTATGTTCTCTTCATTTCTCTTTATGTTCTCAATACATATTTTAAAATTGCCGGCTGCCCATTTGGCTCACTTACTTCAATAAATTGTATCTGTTTCACTATTTCTATAATTTTGTCAACTTTGTGAAGGTATATTTGTTAATCGACGTATACTTGCTTACCATACTTTACCGGTAAAATATGTACATCTACCGTACTTTACCGGTAAAATACGTACATCTCATGTAATTTGTAGTGTTGTCGCGACTATAACCATATACTTACATGTGTTTCACGAGTTAACCGTAACGTTTCGTGAGGGAGCCCGTCTAATGGAAACTTTCCAGAAATTTATGAATTAAGAAACTAACAGAGCCCAGAAATATGTTGGTAATGTTATAAATTCGCCGAAAACGTCGAAGTAATTAAAAGCGCTTGGGGTCTTTACCAAAGTTTCTCCAAGTTATTCATTTAATGATTTTGAACGTAAACCAACAGATTTTTTGCATGGTAGAGCACACGTCCACGCAAATTTCGTAAAAGGGCCTTCATCTATCCCTTCTCATTGGCCAATATTTGAACGTTTTATGTCGAACGTTCTATACGAGGTAATGAGAATTCTAATATGGATGAGCGAAGTGGAAAAATCCTTTATAAATCCCACACTTGCTGAGCGAACCATAAAGCCTTTTCGTCCTGTTGTAAATTACAGCGTCTATGTACATACGTAGGTGGCCTTCAATGTTTTCAATATGGGAGAGCTGTTTTTTTCATTTCATGTCGGATAACACGACAGCAAAGCTTATAGGTATGATGAGTCCGGTATTATTTTTCGTCCAGTAAGACCTCTCTATAATAAACTGGGAAGTGAATTGCGAAATAGACATGTTTTTTGTAGACGTAATGTTTGTAACCGTGATATAAGGGTTGAATATTTGAATGCGTCTCATGTATTGTGGTTACATCAACATTTTGTTTCGAGTTTCATAATTTATATTATTTGTAGAAAACTGCGGAGCTTGCGTAAAGATATCGTAACTATTTCGTACCGTGATATTGTGACAGCAAAAACAATAAGTTCGGCACTGTTTCGGTCTACCCTCCAAGATATTGAGTAGGTAACCTTTTTTAACAACTGTGTTTCTCGAAACTTTCATAGTGACACCGGTCCACAAGTTCTTCTGTTTATCGTGTTAATACAATTTCAATACGAAAATGTAAAAGCGGCCTTGAAATCTTGGCGAAGTTAATGCAATATAACTATGTTACTCACTATTTATGTATTATGAAATAGTTCGTATTTATTAAATATTTTATTGATTGAAACACTATTGCAGTATGATGATTACAAAGAAAAGCGTTCCAGGGTAGTAGGGCAATACGCAGTGATAGCCTAGTGGTTAAGAATTCAGCCTCTCACTCTGGGGGTGCTGAGTTCAAATCTATGGCACGCACCTCTTCACAAAAGTGCGTTTTAAATTTAAATGTCGCTTGCTAACGGTGAAGGAAAACATCGTGAGGAAACCTGCACATCTTAGAATAAAAAAAATAAAAAAATCTAAGGTGTCTGAAGTCCACCAACCCGCACTTGGCCAGCGTGGAGGACTAATGACCTTAACTCTCTCAATATGGGAGGAGACCCATATTCCAACAGTGGAATGACAAATGGGTCGATTATTATTAAGGCAACACGAACAGAACTATTTGGCTGCTGGTTCTCTGCTACTAAAATAGAAAACTTAAAGCTATGGTTTAGGGCATTGGCTATGTAAGGGTTAGCAGATTGTACATGACTTAAAATTATGAAGACTTGAAAAGCATGCAGATGTTTTCATTATGCATTCCTTTAACTTTATAGCGAATGACATGTTCAGTGTCAATTGTTAGAGTTACACCACATACGCCATAGATACGTCGCAAAATAACACCATGAAAATGACTACATTGAGTCCATAAGTAGTCGTGGCCACAGTACTTCAGAAATACCTGAACCCTTTTAATGGGGATCGGTCACCCCATTAAAGGATCTCATACCTACACTCTTGTGTGTGGCTGGAAGCATTCAACCCAGTGAAACAATGTACATGAATTGTCTGTAAGCCATTATGTTATGTGATTGTTATTTCTGTTAATGGTACAGTTTAAAGGCCCCGAACGCATGGTTTTGGGCAAACTTTATTATTTATATTGTACCACTCATATGGTATTTTTAATCCTTTGTAGCCCTTATATGTGTGGGTCGTAGGAGCCCGTAGCGAGCCGTAGCTATTTCAGTTAAGTTGTGAAAAAACAGAAGGAGATGCAACAGTGGATAAATATATTTTAGTATGGTTTAAAATTGCCATTGTTTTTAAAACGGAAAACAAATAAAGTGGGGAATAATTTTCACATATTAGGAACATTCGGTAATTTATAAAATACGAGTATATGCGTAATAAAGTAATAATTATATGTCATTATAATACATATTATTTTAATCACGAATTTTTAAATGTATGCAACAATTAAGTAAACAGTACTTAAACATGTGATCAATTAATCAGTTCTGATCTCTATTGTTTTTAAATAATTGTAAGCTGTCAGATATTGTTACCAGTCAGGGACTTATGGGCATCCACTTTTCCTGTCCACAGGACTCCTAATTGAGGTTTCTTTACAGATTAGAAGTGACATTTTACATGTATCATTACATTCTTTTTTAAGCCTAAATTAGTATTCATATATAATAAAAAAAAAAAAAATATTATTACGTTAAATTGCATAAAGTAGTTGAATTAAATGATATTATATCACAAATTAAAATAAGCTCACTTTAATTATAAAGTGATAATTATATTAAGCTCGATGTATTTTTAAAGTCCGTTAAAAAATATTAACAACAGGTTTGTCTATTTTTGTAAAAAAGGCCAACACCAAGGAATATCAAATTTTCATTCGCTTCACCAACCAACACAAACTTTTTGTTTGTCTGTTACCGTTTCTTTATCTACAATTTCACATGGAATGTAAACATTGGCTAAAGCTCTTCCAAGGTTGCTTTATAAAATATTTAACACTAGAACTACATGCGTATGGACACACAAGGGACTTGCTACGTAATTTTAAAAGCGTCTGACTCATTAAATCAACTAAAGTTACCAAATGCGTAATCTTATAGAGTACATCCCGTTCATCTGTACATATAATAAAACTGTAACTGATCGTTGCCTGTACATGGCAAATATATTGAAAAATTCATAATGGGGTACCTTTATATACGCAAGAGAACCTAAAACAATGTTTTTTCATTTTGTCTGTTTGTCTGTATGTCTGTATGTTTGTGCACGCTAACCTCAGAAACGGCTCATCCGATTTGAATGCAGTTTTCAGGATTTTATTGTGATTGGCTTCACTTAACATTTAGTGTTTTTTTTCATTTAAATCGGTTAACAAAAATTTATTCTTTTAAAGCTTAGGAAATCTACGCGTACGAAGTCACAGACACAGCTAGTAACAAAAAAACTTGTGTATTAATATGATATTGATTATGTAACTATTGAAGAAAAAGTTCAAGAGTTCAATAACGATGAAGTTTGATAATTTTAAACAAATTATTACAAGAAATATACTACTATTGTATATATTTAACGTTGCGTTTATATGCAGGATTTACACGATCTGATTTCCCCAACCCCTTGCCTACAGCGAACATCTAGACGCACGGCGGGTTGCCATCTTTATCTGGTAGATATGCCAATTGCCAGAACGAAACTGTTTGACTCCATGTTTCTTATCCAGATGACCTAGGAGTGGAATACCTGCCGTCATCTATATTCTCTGACACATATAACCTAGGACTTCTCAAGTACAGGGCGAATAGGCTCTTTCTGGACATGCGTGCTCCATCTTAGGACCCATCTGCCCTTTCCATGAGACGAAATCGGTGCCAAGCGCTAGCCTATCATATTATATAATAATAAAAAATGTACTATTATTCGTTTTAAGTAACTTAATGTAGGCGTCAAGTTCAGTCAGAAAAAATTACTTTTATGCAGTAGCGCCATTCCTATATTTATGTCGGTTTGTGGTTTTTAAGGAAAAAGTACCCTCATCGCGGGGGCGTGAATGTTGGCCCCCTAGCTACTAAAATCTAACAGTATTGTTTCCAAAGGACCCTTCCTCATTAGTGTGAAGGAACAGAAACACTCAACCCTTGTTCTGTTGAGGGGGGAATACAAACACGAAAGTTTTCTCGAGAGTGTCATGTTACACGTCATCGTCTCTTCCATAAAAACCTTCATAGATTATCAACGTCCTTCTGCTTTCGGCTAATGCTCTCTTTTTTCTGAGATATAGCGTAATTCTAGAAGAGAACTGTAGCATTCTGTTTACACATGGCATTCTTAATCACATTTTGAACTCAGGTGATATGAGAAAAATGAGTAAAAAAAACATACCTTTCTATTGAACCACGATCACGTACAGACTAGCTAAGTTCGATCACTCCTGTTGCGTATATGCCGTCGTCTCCACCCTGGAACTACAATGCTGGCATTTAATAGTCGGTTCTCTTCAGCTATTCAACCAAGGTACTTTCTAAAGCAATCAATCTTCCTTTAATTCTACCTATTGCATATATCAGATTGAAACAACGCAGTGCAATTACGTGTGCTTTGAGGCGGATTATTCCACAATCGTATTTAGTACAAACGGATTATACTATTGTATATATCCGTTAGAATTCAAGCGTGTATAGAATTCTAATAAAATTATTTTGTGTATTATAGTTGAAATGTGCGGAAAATTTACATGGTTTTACGGATAGATCTAACAGAATCAACGCGATATTATAAAACTGTGAATTCATGTTTATTTATTAATAATTACTACCTTCTTATTGTACTGAGACACGTACTTTATTAGAGGGTGTTGTTTCTCTAATCACTTGTATACAGCCACTGGAAATCCCGAAAACAACTTTATATGTAAATCTCACTCCACCCCTTTATTATCTTTGCACAAAAGTTCCAAACCGTATGAGAAACGGGTAAGTTTTGTATAAGTTTAATAACTTTTTTATGCTGATACAGAAGCTAATTTTGTGAATATTTTGAGCATGAATTTGTATTGTTTAAAAAATTGAAAAATGTAACTTGAAATCGTTAAGAGTGTAACAAGACGTTTTGAAAAGTCCGTGTGTAGGGCGGGCGGGTAAACGCGGTCGATGCGGCAGGCGGGCGGGCGGCACGGCAGTACCTCGGTGGTGTTCTCGACGCTCGCCCGCGCGACCCTCCGCGCCTCGCGATCTCGCATCGCTACCCAGCACTCGGTACGTACGATACAGGTGAAAACCCTGACCAATCATTAATCATGACTAATGACCACTACTTCTCCTGAACTAGTCACCTTCAGTTTAACTAATGATATATGTTTCCGAATTTTCTAAATGAGTTTTCCTTGTTTGGACAAAACTCTACAGGTGTCAACCCTAATCCATTATAATACCAGCTACTTTAATTCCGCTTGCACATTTGAAATGCTCAATAAAATCGAGAACCCCTGTATCTTTTTAAATTTATGATATAGAATTCTAAAATGATCAATTTGAACTTTTTCGCTCCGCTTTAATTTACATACCGAGTTCGCTTTGACGATTTTTATTTGTATAATTAGCAAATATTGTTTTTTGTTTGAATATTATACAGGAAAAAGTTTAAAAATAATTTCCCCCTTGTCAAATTTATATAAGTCGGTTACTGCGCATGATCTGCGCAAGAGGTACTTGTTTATACATGTATACTTTATACATGTATACTTTATACATGTATACTTTATACATATACAATAAAAGGTTTTACTTTTGAGTAACGTTCTTTTGACTGTATCCAATGGAAATCCAAAGCCTACCCCATTTTTCCGAAGTTAGCAAACCGCTTTAAAGGTTTCATACGAAAAGGTCGACTTCTATTACCTAACGGCTTCCAGCGGTTCAATATATATACATTTATATACTGAAGGTATATAAAAATATACTCTATACAAAGATGTTTACGGTAATGGGTTAAGCATAACTTTGGGTGACCTACATTTTGTTTTATGCCGCAAATGAGATATTCATTATTATCTATATACGAGTTCGAGCAACTTTTAAATAGGTTCTCGGTGACCGTGCTGGAACTTAGGGGGATCAGTAATCATTTGCCGAACTCTACCATCGAACTACAACTTGATAGTTCGGATGAAAACCTTTCGCGAAGTTTGGACAAAACTTTCAATTTGTGTTTCCGTCCGAGAAGTTTTTGTAACAGCATTTTTAATTAGAAAATTAGTTTCGATAATGATTCATCTTCTGAATACCTATTATTGTTTACAGAGCTGTTTCTGCTATTTGTTTTATAGCAACTGGTATGCAGATGTTATGTTTATTAGCCATTCTATTATGATATTGTTTTTGGTCTAAGGGTTTAGATTTCAGCCCACCATTTTGGGGGTTTGTGGTTCGAATTCTGATAGGCATGTTTATGTCAACAAAATTATATGCTTTTTTAAATTTAAATATTACTCGATGTAATGCCGAAGAAAAACAATGAGGATTTTCTAAATCCCGTGCGATTTTTTGTAATGGTGTCTGTGATTTCTGAGTTCCGCTAACTCGTTCTTGACAAGAGTGTTCTATCATGACCTTGAACATTCTCAGAAAGAGAGGAGACACTTACCCAAGATTTCAATAATGAAAAGATTAACGATAAAGATGGTGACGGTAAGTAAAAGATTTGAACCATACCCACTGAAAACCAGAAGTCAGGATAAGCCCTATAGGTCCATAGCAAGGATACATCAATATACTCTTTCGAAACAAGCGGCACAGGTGTCTTAAAGAACATAATCGTAATTGTAATTGCCCTTAAGAATTGCGCTTTCGAAAATTTTATTTTCAACTTTCTTTCTTAAAATGAATATATTTCTTTAACTTTCTTTCTTAAAATTTTATTTTCAACTTTCTTTCTTAAAATGAATATATTTCTTTAACTTTCTTACTTAAAATGAATATATTTCTTTAACTTTCTTTCTTAAAATTTTATTTTCAACTTTCTTTCTTAAAATGAATATGGCCGACGAAGTAAATTTACTTAATGGAAGCAATTGGCAGTTGTTTTTTGGAAATCATTACTTAAAAGCAGGCATTATATAATAAACCCAAATGTGTACGGATCTAGTCTATATACATAATCAATAGCTCAAATCAATTGCAATCAGTTGATAAACATAAATATTTGTTTTTGGTTTAATAAACTGGAATGACAGTTTGGATTAAATTACGACCACCAGTTACAGTTCGGGCTTCCGCTTAAAACTGAGTGGTGGAAATTTATGTATCTGTGTTTCGATTGGAATCAATTTCCACCTAAGTGGCAGCTCTTGCAAAGTTATGGTTTTGATAGAAAGATTAACGCGAACTTAAATAACACACTAGGCATTTCAAATTAGCCTTCGCGAGTCATTGATTTTGGCCTCGATCATAAGTTGAGTCCTATTTTAAACTGCATCTATATCTTCATTAGTTGCAGTCACAGTTTTAACATCAGCTGACCCAGATGGAAAATTGCACTAATATAGCAGGCGAAATGGAAGACCGATTGCAATACTTAAATATACCTGCAAGTGTGATTTATTTATATACAAATTGGAATTAAATCAGTTTAATTAAAAACTGTAATGATCAGTAGAAAATGAAACAGATTGAAGTCCAAATTGACAACAAATCTATTTATGCATTCTCCAGCTATTGCTATGTACATCTATAGTATCTCTGTAGAATATTGAAACATTATGTGCAAATCACTGTCCTGAAGTAATAAATAATATAACTTCAACATATTCGTCAGAAGTAGCTACAGGGCTGCATACAATCACAGGTACTTCAGCGCTATTCAAGAATGGGTACGGATGGTTCTGGGTTGCGTTGAGAACCCGACATTAAGCGGCTTACACACTATAATCAAAATGTAACATGGTTTAATGACTTCCGAATGGAGGCCAGACTTGGGTGGCAACAAAAGTTGTGGCAGCGGCATAAGAAACCTTTTAAACAAGTCGAAGGAATCAAAATCAAGGGTGAAGATATCAGTTGTCAGGAATAGGGCAGCTGCAATTTTTAGAGATCGAACAGTAAAGTTGATCATCCACCTACCCAAAGAGAAACTATTAATACTGAACGGTACTAAGTTAAAATTTTTGAAGAATTAAAGAAGACAAGAAATAAATCCCATATTAAAATGCGATCGAGAGTACGCCCCTCCTGCAAACCACTGCGTCTGGTTTCGATAATAAAGTACCAAGCGCTGTACACTCGTTCCTATTGGAGGTAGACGCAGAAAGTTTACCTACCTTCCAAACTGGGTTCTTCATTTAATCATTCTTTCATTATCAGCCTATTTCCGTCCACTGCTGGACATAGGCTGGACATAGTTTACCTACCTTCCAAACTGGGTTCTTCATTTAATCATTCTTTCATTATCAGCCTATTTCCGTCCACTGCTGGAC
>DWJK01005909.1:0-10834 GCA_018248815.1 Croniades pieria auraria
TTTAAATTTGACAGCACAATCTCCATCTGAAAAAAGGTTCAATTTGACAGTAAAATCCTCATTTACAAATACAAAAAATGTGATAAATGAAGAACCGCTCTACCGATTCTGTGCAAACTTCACATAAACCATTTACTAAATAGTCTGAACAAAGCCTAAACATTTGGTTTGGATAGGTGAGCCCGTTCTTGAGTTCTAAAATTACAACGAAAAGTGGCATTGATTTTTATATATATAGATCATTTACAGTTATTGTTTGAAACTTTTTTAAATTATTCAACTATACTAAGCTTCGTTTTGTTTAGTTATAACTCAGAAGCTTTACCGAAAGAGGAGCTGAGAAAGAGAAAAAAATTTGGGACAGGAAAATTGCCTTCACAAAGCAAAATGTCTTTTCCATTGATTTTGTGTATTGTAAGGACGTGAAGGCTGAGTAACTGTTATATGAGCTTATAAAACCTCTCTCAATTTGTGGAGGGAGAGAAATCAAAAGATTCGAAGCAAAAATTAGACCAAAAAACGCAACATCACGCCTGTAATCCCCGAAGGGGCAGCCAGAGGAGTGTAGTTCACTGCCAAATTTCATCAGTTACGTTTAAGTCCCGCAATGGAAGAAGTGGTGAACCTATTGCCATACAATAATTTGGACCTATGTATATAGCCGAAATTTATTTATTCCTAATACTTCGACGATAGCTAACTTAAAACACAAAAACGCAAGGAGAATCGCGAGCCAACACAAAGCGGCCGGACCGCCGGCTGAAAATTCAACAGGACCGTGTAGGAATGGCCGAATTCCTCGCGATCCGAGCCAGCAATGGTCGGTATTATTTAATTTGACAATTCCAGAAACAGACTCCTAAACGACTGTCTAATTTCTTATGTAGACTGATTTTTTTTGTCTTTTAATTTAAATTTCCATTTACAGTGAGTAGGGCACAAGCATACCAGTACATACTGTTTCAGTTTAGGCTCCAATCATAAAATAAGTCTGACTTATGAGACATATCAGTAAGATCGTGTCGAATTTAATTAAGTTTTTAATAATGTGATCATGAGTGTATGTGTTTGAGATTTACGTTTACAAACTTCGACCGTGTTGGTTCGACCATCATGACAATTAGAACATATAAGCTTTGTTTAATATTTCTATCCTACGCACTTTATCTACAGGATTACTGTACTTTTTAATAAAATTGGTCTGCAACAAAAACGGTAGAACATGTTTCAGATTCACCAATGGGCAGAATTACAGTTTCTTGTTCATTTCTCTTTCGACCCTTTTATCAATCCATTGCTGCAACGGCTCTCCTCTCGAGATGAGAGGGTTGAGGCTTTAGTTTTCTACGCTGGCCAAGTGCAGGTTGGCAGACTTCACACGCCTTAAAGATTTTTTTATTTGTAAAACTGCCTCGTTGGTCGAGTGGTTGCAAGCGCAACTGCCGATTAGGAGGTCTTGCCTAACCCTTCGGGGATTATAGGCGTGGTGTTACGTTTTTTTCGTAAAAAAAATCCTCTGAGGAGCAGCACTTCTTAGATGTGAATGACGAATCAAATGCTAAGTAGAATAATATCACTAACAATCCGATACTTGTATTAATATTAACAACAAATATTAATACTTTATATTCTTATTAAGATCTGACATAAGCAATTCTAATTCTATAAGCTTATTCGAGATGCGTTTCACATGTCCACATGTATCGTTACTATTATTATGTAAAACACCGTTTGAAGCGGTAAGTACTAACAGTCCTTAGCGGTTGCGATTCGTCAGCTTTCGAACTGAGATTCGCTAGCTCACTATTAAATAAACACTCGACAATAATAGATCCTGGTTTTCTGTTACGTTCTTTCGTTTCCGACTTTTCTGCATTAGACCACTCGGATGTTTTCGATATGTTCGAGGTTCATTTGTTTTAACTGTTTCTCATTGCCGGTGCATTTGGTCTAGAAATAGAAGAAAACTTTTGTTACTAAGCATAAATTTGAGAATACATAATATGTATTCTTTTGTCTTTTCTTTTCTCTCTATGATCCTTAATATTGTTCATTAAGGGTCACAGCCTGAGCAGATCCTAAAAACGCAGCAAATTCATACATTGCATCATTATTTCAAGGCAGGCCTTCATTATGGCAGTTTGATATTTTGTATTTATAAGAAAACGAGATACATATTTTTTATTTAGCATTAGCTCGCGTTTGACAGCAATCTCACCCAATGGTGAACGAGATGAAGCCTATGATTAAGCACGTTTGCCTAGAATGAAGTAAATGAAGATAGCGTGAAATACAATGTTTTTTTTTAAACCGATAACAATTTCTTGACTGAAAATGGATTCGGTATCCTAGGATTGCAAGTAAACGATTTAATCAGACTCTAAAACCAATCGACTAAAGGTAACTTTCTTGGATTTTCCTCAAGTGTCCGTCGACATTTAACGGCCTTAAAATATTCTAGATATTAATGGTATCTTCTGATTTGATTAAAGGCATAATTATTCAATGACTAACTCCTCTCATATCTGTATAGCCGATCTTATGTTTTGTTTGCAGTAAATTTATAGGTAAATCTAAAATATATCCAGAAATGTATGCGGAGATTTAGAGGTCATTTCTTAAGAACGTAATATTTGATAAACTTGCTTATATTATATTTATTTACGTATTTTTCGTTTTGAATACGTTCTGCCAAGTTGCTTCAAACATTGGGAAAAAGGGTTAGAGGTAGGCAGAGAAGTGTAGTACACTTCCACGTTTCACTAGTTACGTTTACGTCACATGGAATAGGTGGTTAACCCTATGTCATACACCGGGCAGAGATCCAGACTCCGAGTAACAAATAGAAATTTTAAATAAGAAAAATTCAATAGTATCCGACCGGGGATTTGAACCCAGGACCTCCCATTCGACCAACGAGGTAGCCATGTATTATTTTATATTGTATTGTATTGTATTTTATTGTTTTTTTAAGTTAATTTACTTTAATGGATTTCTATAATAGGTGGTAATCTAAGAGTACTAATTAAAATTGGATTTCATCAATAGAAATCAGAAAAAGATCATTTATTCTACATTTATGTTAAGAAATCCTGCAGTTTATGATATAATTCGTTGGACATTAGTCCCTTCTTTGTGTTTTTCCCAGATCTCCTAAAACTTTGATATAATATGTATTTTGCTTTATAAGTGTCTATTAAAAGATTTTTTTTATCCATAGATGATATTTAATATATACTCCATAAACTATCTATATATTTATCTACAAACAAATCCCATTATTGTCCCAACCGTACTCTGTAAGAAGACAAATAATCGCAAACTACATTAACCCTATCTTCGGAAAGAACGGATAAAGTCAACAATTTGTTTTAGATAAGTGCTCTTAAGATAAAATAGCCACTAACAACTAGTTTAATTGATAACATGAAGTAGAGAGAGCTTGCAGAACTTAAAGTAGCGTAGAGTGCAACAGAAAGTGAAGTGCATCATCGACGGTTTAAGACGTATTGGTGCCAAAGTTAGAGCGGAGGTACAGTTGTGGAAGTTATTGTTATTTAGTATACTAAATCTAACGTTCGGAAGCACATATTGATTAATTTGCACTCCAGAGACAAATTTCGGTATCAAAATGTCGTTAATATTTTGTGCCATGTTGTTCCAATCTAGTATCCCGACTTTACTTCTTTCTTTGGGATTAATTTTAATGGGAATAATAATATAGGAGTCGTCCTAGATATAAGTTATTAATTGGATCGATTTATTATCATTGCTATCAATATAGTGGCGTGTTGGAATGCATTACACTGAAATGTTTCAGCTTTTTTTCTTATCTGTATCATGAAAAAATCTTGTAGTACTTGATAACTCTTATGCGGCAGAGTGCTTGTGAATAGAGTTACAGCCAAATCTACATTACTACATAATTGACACATTATGTTAAGATGTATAATTACACATAATGGCTGCCTTATGGGTAGAGTGGGTACTATTGGGTTTGCTCACTTGGATTTTCTAGTAGTGACTCGTATTTTGGATCTGTGCCCGATGTATGACAATACTTTCACCACCTATTGTATGTGGGACGTAAACGTATCTAGTGAAACGTCGGAGTGTACTACACCCCTCAGCTTAGCCCTTCGGGATTACAGATGTGATGTTAGGTACTTTGTTATTACAAAATATCTACACACATAAATGCTTCTTAAAATAACGATCAAAATTAAAAAAGCAAAATAAAAAAATTATGTGTATTTAAGAAGAAAGCATTTTTACATAAGAATCCCTTGCAATATTCATATACATATTGCAAACAGGATATTATTAGGCGCGAATATTCGAGAATCAGCACCGAAGAAGCGTACCCTTGATTTATTACTTGACGCGAAGTAAGTACTTATTCAATCACTGACATGATACTAGTGTGCCTCATCTATTTCTACTTTGCAAAACTGTTAAATGGTATACTTATATAACCATATTTTAGTTTACCCTTGTTTTTTTGATGTATATATTGAAAATGATAATTGTAGTACTTTAAAGTGTATGATGATGTATGAGCCACGTTATAGGCGTTAAGAATATGGCAGCTATTTTGTATTCTATCTTACATTTAATTGTAAGTACTGAATATTTTTGTTCATTATTTTGAAATCCTAAACTGTCACGAGCTTGGGAGAAATATATTTGAACGAAACGATATTTTTATCTTCACTAGCTGACGACAAGAAAAGAGGTATGGAGAAAACGAACGACGATACCAAAATATATACTTCGACTAAATTAACTTCTCGATGACAATCTATTAGTCTAACACTTGGTTTGTTAGTCTAACAGCTTGGAGTGTAAAATTGTCTTTAACTTCGAAGATTTGGGGTTTTAGCCCGACATGCAGTTCTGACTTTATAAAATACGCTTTTTGTAAGATTTAATATTATTTGCTTATGATTTAAGGGAAAACATCGCGAGGAAACCTACTTAGGTTAGAGTTTCATATATAAATACTTCTTTAAGGCATATGGATCTGCCAACACGTACTTGAGCAGCACAATAGAATAAGGCTTTGACCCTTCTCATTCTGAATAAAGAATGGTATCCAATAATTGATTGACAAAGGCATTGATGAGAATAGCTAGACAAACATGGTTAATGTCAGTTACAAATTGTACTTTTAATTATACGTCGCTTAGAATTAATACCTGATGATTTCCAAACTTAGTACGTTCACATTTTACAAACAATTTTCCTCTTATCTTCGTCTGGGTACTATTACAAATTACGCAGTGTTTGCCCATAACTTTAGTAAATGATAAATTTGATTACGACCAAATCGTGGGCGGACTTACATATATTGTATGATAATGTGGAGTGACCCTTATATTAGTACCTTTAGGGGGCTTAAACACATTAACCATTACAAGCGCAGGAAACTCGGGTCACTCGTGTTCTAAAGTTTAATTGATTCGCAGTTCTATTACTAGTTGAAGGGCGAACACAATTTGATGCGTAATATCATATTATATCACATTCCATTAACGTGGAATCCCGTAACTATGTATGTGTACCAGCCCGTGTAGAAGTTACTAGAGGTAAGTCCATTTAGATTGATAACATTTCGAAATGTAGACGATGTTTTATGATAGAACCTAATATAATATACTTGTTAGGTTTCGGCGATAGGTTGTTAAAAGTCTATGATTCGTGACTTGTATCAATAGGATATTTATCAACCCAAAGGTAAATTTGACATGATACGTGTTATTTGACGTAGTCCTGTTGTCTTGTGACGTTGTCCTTTCGGTACAGTAGCGTTTACATTTTTATTTATATTTAATGTTAATCATATTGTAACATTAGATAGTGAGCTAGATCGAATTGTTTCTTGTTATTAACAGTACAAAACAAATATTATGATTCCTCTTAGTGCCAATGTGATAGATGTAGGATCGTTTATTTCGCTATCCACAGATATGCAGACGTAACAGCTTTTACAAGTAGGCCACAACACACCCGATGAGAACAGATCCTGGTATTTTCTGACTTAGTTTTGGCCCATAATTCGTAAAGCGACATGAATTCTATGACGAAACTCTACTCTGGCTACCTAGCAAAATAGCTGTTTTTTCTCAATGGTTATTGTACTAAACAAGATTAGCCAAGTCTATATAAGTTTTATTGATGTTTTTGACAAAATTGATGAATGCAGGTGCCGATAAATACCAAGACATCTATCTTGATCAAATAAGTTGACATGTGAGGGACTTAAAAGTGTCTAAAACTGGTCAGACTGGCTAAGTCTGACTGAATATTGAAAGAGCTGGTCAAGTCAATATGTATGTAGATATTTTTACATTCTGTAATTTCTGAATGGGGCGTAATGGTATAATTATAATATTATAACGAAAAGGAAGACAAAATACGAAAAGTAAATGGAAATAATATGGTAATGCATGTGGTGTTTGAATTTCTCAATATTCATATGAAAGTTTGAAAATAATCTATGTAGTTTATAGTCCTAATATGATTTAATATGAAGGGCTCGGCCTCGGTGCAATTTAGGAAACGGCAGAATATTTCATTCATAGTTATAAGCCCATCTAAGTCTACTGCTAGACGTAGGCCTCCTCTGTGGGGATTATGCTTGTGTTTCCCACGCTGGGCGTGAGGGTTGGTGATTGCAGAGCACGGCTTCTCGCAGTGGAAATGCTAATAATAGAAATGAGAGAATTAACAAGTATGTGTTATATGACTACAGCCATTAAAATAGGGAAAGTTATAATAAGAGGTGGTGTGAATAAGGAGGTAGTAATTAGGCTTAAGAAAGGGATGTTTAAAAGGTTTGATCATTTAAAAAGAAGGGATGACAGTTGATTAACGAAACAGATTTGTAAAGCGAGTGTAAATCGTAGAGTCGAAACAGATAGCGCTGAGCGTACGTATTTGGATCAAAACGGAGACGTTTTAAAAGAAGGCCGGGTCAAAAGTTCGTTCAGTAGACAAGCATTTATGATGATATTCATGAATGTACAGGAGACGAAAGCAGTTTGTCAAGCCCGTAGCAGGTGGAAATCCTTAGACTCTGCCTACCCATATGGGATATGAGCCTGAAAATATGTATGTATAACTAGTTTTTGCAGTTTTAATCCTTGCAAACGAATTATGTCTCTCTGTTCTGTTAAATAAAAAAAATGTAAGCACGTAGAACATGTACCTAAATACTTTGGCCCATATATCATAAACGAGCAAGTACGTTAAAAAAACAGTAATAAAACTACGGAATTTTATTTGGTGACGGGTGCAAATTGTATTCCATGAAACGTATTTCAGAATTTACCCCGATATCGAACACTGATTTTAATAGATAGAAACGAACAACTCCTTTTCTTGTACTCCTACATATTTTTTTGTGTTCGTAGTTCTTGTGTACCTGAGACATTTGTTTTAAAAAAAAAAAGGGCCGCAGCGATTCAATACATTCGATATTATATATTATAACAGTTTACATGAAATGATTACCCGTTATTTTTTGAGCTTTACAATAAAAATTTGTATACATGTATTTTTTGGTATTTTCTAACACTTGAGAACGAGAATGAAATTCGGTGCCAATATTTACAACTAAAGAAGTGATCAAATCGTTTTGCAAAGAGACGTGCATTTACTAAAAAAGATGGCGGTAAATCCGAAAATGAATCCTCTATTTAATCCTCTTCGGGGTAGAAAGCGTGTTCAAAGTTCATGACAATAATAACTTCGATAAGTCTATAGTAACACGTTAGCGGGTTCGCGGAGGCGGGAAGACTCAACATAATATTAATGTGTTTCAATTTTATTAAAATCCTATGTGGGTATTGCTAGAAAGTCCAGCTACAGAATATACCTATAAGGCTGGTTCAGTGCGTTTGTGGTTCTGCAGTATGGCCACGGCCAACTAATTTGCGGTCAGTGTAATGTATGTGTACGTTACACGATATTTATGTTAATGATGTAGGTCAAAGTATTTCTTCAGCATTTACACTCTTAAGTAAGGATGCATAGGAGTGGATCCCAATGAAAATATTTTTAAGCTTGTACTGTTTTACACCGTTAAGTTACTCTACAATACTTTTATATGGTAAATATTTTTCTTTAAGATTTATTTGTAACATATTAAAAGGTTTTACTGTAATATTTTTTACGCTCGTATTTAAATTAAGTCGATATTTTGCGATTTTATATGACACGATCATTCAATATACAGTGGACATGTCATAATTATACAATGTCAAATTTAGTTGAGGTAGAGCTACAAGACATTTCATATAAATCGGCTATGTAGCGTAGCTAATATTAAAATAGTATGAGATCATGGGGAAGAAAATTAGAATGCATGAAATCCATGAGTGTGTGAATAAGCGCTTAATAAAGGGATTTACTACTGAATATTCGTTTTTGGTTCTATTTTTCTTAATTATAGATCTTTACGAAATAGTTTATCTCCAGTACAGTATAATAAAGTAGCTGTCATGTGTCAAAAAATTTGAAAATTTAGTTGAAATTGTCTGCAGTACAAAGCTCAGGACATAAAACAGTTTATAATATTAAACTGAATAGTTATCGTAATATTATAGGCACCTTCAACACATAACTAAACATAAAATATTTAATGTCTCAAATTATATATTGATTATCCGCCGATATATAGCAAGACAGCATTAAATTAATTGAGTTATTTCAGGAAGTCCAAGCGTGCAGGTACCTACCTAATTCAGAAGTTTGGAATCTCCGCAAAGTTGGGTAAGCCGCTATGAAAACCTCTTAACTAACGTATTGAGCCGCGCTTATTTTGCAAAATCGTACCCTCACCTACCCATCGGTCATTCTTTTGAACATGTTTTCATACGGCTTATTTTGATCTGTTGTGAAGTATTGTAAAGATCAAGAAGGCAGTTCAATTGTATATAGGGAAATATTAAATAATCCGCTAATCTGTTTCGAAGGAGAAAATCGACAAAGCAATAGTATTTGTGGATTACAAAATTCTTACCAACCTTTTAGCACTTTATTAAGTCATAACTACAGAAGAGCAACTTCAAAGTTCGACGTAAGACAAAATTAGCGGAAGTCGGTGAACTATTACCAAGGATTCTTAATGGAGTCGTCGAGATCCTTTCGTAATATAACTGAGGCGAACTTCGATCAAATACTGAAATCTGAATTTTAATGAAAGCCGCGTTACTTGCGACTACTTTAAATGTGATTGAAAATGCAAGACGTTGAACGTAACAAAACATTTAACACTTACTGTTATAACACGCGCATTTTCTATTAAACTATCTACAAATCTCTCTGAGGGTGGCGTTTTCGAATGAGAACAATTTTAAAAATGTGTATCTGTAGCAAATGATACTCATTATTATATATTCTAAGGTTTGGTTATTATGCTGTAACTATTTTGGATATTTGAATGCTTTTAAATTTAATTTTCTAACTTTACAGTTATATTCGGGATCGTTTTTTAGTTACATCCGGAGTCTGGACTTATATATGTCCGGTGTAGTGCAATCAGCTCATCACCTGTTCCGTGGGACTTTAAGGAACTGGGGAAACCTGAGAGGGTACTACACTCCCCTGTCGACCCCTTCTGGGATTACAGACGTGATGTTACGTTGTATATATATATACACACATATACATACACACACACACATACATATATTAAAGATCGATAAAGTAACCTAAGTTCGTGAAATTCAAACACAACTTTGGGTCAGATTGATACCGTTAAATGGCACCGTTAATTGTACTTGCTAGTATTAAATATTATTTTAATCGAAATTGCTAACGTTTCGTTCTTTACAATTCGTATAGAACCTACTTACGTAATTACTAAAGCTTCAACGCAATAAGTTTAAGTTTTGCTTCTTTTTTTAGACTGTTAGAAAAGTCGGGCTCATCTTACTTACTTTGCAAGAAACTTTAGCCTCGAAAGAGAGCGTTCTCAAAAGTAATTTATATTATTTTATCCGTTTTACTAATTAAGTGCAGAGAGAGCCGCGGGGCGCGCAGCCTGTACATACTTTCATCTCGTGTCCTGCAATTAAATAGAGACACGTTCTAATTAACGAATGAAATAAATTAAAATGCTTCGTATTTCTACGAATCCAGCCTTTTTCAATAGGCGACGCGGCGGCGCGCGTTTCTGTGCGCTCAATGTGATAGCCGTAGCCGCTAATGGTCCAAAATAAAATTCTGTTTATAAAATTCGTAACGATCGAACACGTTGGATTCTCACGCAACGTTACGCATTATGCGCATTGTACGAAGCTAGTTCGTTCGGTTCATGGGATATGTTTGGATGTGCGATTTTTGTTCATAACTTTTAAAAGGTAGAATGGAAATATTGGAAACATAAACATATTATAATTTTCTTCTTCTTTATAGTCATCGTTCATGGAGGTTGTGCTTGTCCTAGTAAGCTTTAGATGAGTAGTTACGAGCTGCTTCCACGGCTCCCTGGCTTCAGCTATTCGGAGCGCTTTGATCACTTAGAGTACCATCACCTCTCGCACAGAGTCAGCTTGCTGACTTACGATCTTTACGATCCACCTTGCTGACCATAATCAGTTTGTCAAGCCTATATGGTTCTCTCCGAGCTATGTGACTGAAGTAGGCAAGGATCCTTTGATAACGGATGGTGTAAAGTCTGGTCTTAATTCGTAGCTGGTCGAAAACATTTTTTTTTTGCCGTCCGCGGTATATAATAATAAATAATAATAACAGGCTCATTTATCATTCCACTGTCGGAATATGGGTCTCCTCTCATATTGAGAGGGTTAAGGCCGTAGTCCGCCAC
>DWJK01005910.1:0-10833 GCA_018248815.1 Croniades pieria auraria
TCTAGGGTGTGTAGGTTTCCTGATGATGTTTTCCTGCACCGTTAGCAAGTGATGTTTAAATTTAAACCGCACTTTTATAAAGAGGTGCGCGCTATGGATATGAACCCAGCACCCTCGGAGTGAGAGGCTGACTTTCTTAACCACTAGGTTATCACTGCTAATGTTTCGTTTTACTTAATAAGTTTTATTTATATTTTCAATTATAAAATTATACGCCCATAAGCTTTACTTATACATTAATCGTATCGTGAAAATAATTCATCATTATCATTATCATCGTAATTATCATAATCAACATCACAATCATCATCATAATCAGCATTATAATCATCATCATCATCATCATCATCATAATCATTATCATAATCATCATCATAATCGTCACCTCTTTTATCATTTTACGGCTGGACTTAAACTTCCTATCATAATTACAATAGTTAAAATTGCAGAGCAATTAGCGACTAAAACATAGACACAATTGTAGCCTGTCTATAAAATTACAGATAACAACACGATTGTCAATATTCATGTAACAGCTATTCAACAGCAGCCGGTATTAACTGATTACATTATTAATCACAATGACGATACATGCTACAATTGTATGGGCCTTCTGCGTAACAATGCAACAGCAGTGTCGTCATAAATATCTAACGCCACGACAACGTTGAGAACACAATAGCTCGTTGTTATGACGACACTGATGGATAATGATACCGAATACATACATAATATCGGATGTGCCACGTTAAGCAACGTTGAGTGCGGTCTTGCTATGTGACCCAGAGGTCAGTAAAAGGTAAATGGACATAAACTTCATAATCGTTTCTATGTAAAGGCAACGTTTCTGGTTACGGTTTTACTCATTTTCATCATCAGCCTATACAAACTCTCTGCTGTTCATAAGTCTCCCTTAACCGATTTTTGCGTTAACTTATTTTTTATAAAATAAAGTTCCCATACAGAAATAAAATAAATGTAACAGCACGCCGGTAATCACTAAAGGGGTAGGCCGAGGGCTGCAGTACGTTCCCAAGCGTCAGCAGTTTAATTAGAATCCACCGAGGAATAGGCGGTGAGCACGAAACCAGACACAGATCCAGACTCCGAGCCACTACTAGAAAATATAAGCTAGAAAATAGTACCCGAACCGGGTATCGAGCCTAAGGCCTCTTGGTCAGCAGTAACGGTTGCAACTACTAGGAGGTAACTACTAACTACAACAACTATGTAAGGAAGCAGGCAAGAGAAACAAAAATTTTAACAAATAAATCAAGTTCATACCAGATGTCTGCAACTAGCGTCAACGCTGGGATAAACTTGCGTTGTTCAATGTACCCAGCACGTGTGTGATGCTTGTGTTGGTTAGATATCTTAAAAACATTTTAAAAAGACATATGTCTACTATTACTCTGAAGTTAAATCACATAACAGACTCATTTTTAACGAAATAAATATATCTACACATGGAATTCGCCTTAGAAAAGCTAGTGTGTTATTATTTTGTATATTCCCCTAATCGTGAAGCAACGGTTAATAAGATAATCTTATACTTTTGTCATTGTAATAAATTATGGGCATTTTTATTAAACCGATAAGTAAAAATCCCGAAATGAAAACAGAAAACAAAGGATGACTGTAAAATGTTGTTTACAAATCTGTGATACAAAGACAATTTGGCGAGAAAAGCAATGAATTACAAAATATACCAAGTTGCGGTACGATGTTATTATGCTTTTCCAATATTGAAGTAACGGGATAAACTGGGAATAGAAGATTTCCTACAGACCTATAATTTTTAAGACGGTACCATACTGAGGTAATTTTATTAGATAAACGTGCTCCAAACAACGGACTCGATTTTATACTGTACCACTGCCTCAACACTTTTAATACTATATCTCGATTAATTTTCAATTACCAGTATAATTTTGAGAAATATGTATCCGTAAAACGAATTACAAGCCTTATTAAGTTTTTTAATAAAAGCTTGGCTATAATTCTTTTCCTTCTTTTCACTTCTGGATCTTCCATTTTTGCAAGAGATCTGTGTGTTCCAGGGCATTAGTGGCGAATCTATCTGTAAATTTGTCTTAAATCACCTTCCAGGCCTTTCATGTGCTTAAGCAATACTTTCCTAGAGACATCAATCGAGAACAGCAGTTAAACATGACCACCTAAATAGGGAGACGCTCGTGAAATAACTTCCAAGTTTTTAAATCCACCATTGGATAAAAAACTGAATTGCAAAGTATGAACACGGTTACTAAAATGTTATAAAAATGTTGTACATATTTACAAATAACAAATCACATACTGAGGAACAAAACGAGAGTCCAAACTAAGGAATTATCTTTAACACCAGTGAGGTCCTACCTTTTCGTATTAATGAGAAAACTGGCCGGAATTGGTATGAACGTTAAAACCGGGATAAGTCAAGTATACAATACCAATTTCGGTCTACCCATCATAGTACGTGACCAGCGGCAATAAAAATCTAGGCACGATATTCTTCATCCACGTAACCACAAACACAAATCAAACCAAAAGTAACTTTACCTCCGTACTAATAAGGTACAATACAACTGTAAACATCAGATTCGTTGCAATAATCATGGATATTGGAATTTGAATCTTACACCTAATGAAATAAGGTTTTTAAAATATAAAGTTGGGGATATTTTTGACCATGAGCGAAGTAGTTCGCGGCTTATATTAATCGGAACACCGATTTTGATGAATGAACTGGAAACGGTTTATTGTTCGCCGTTTGTTACTGTTCTTAGAAAAGATGAATTAGCACTTCGAGTGGGTGATTTTATAATAAAGAACGCAATTTCTTACAGAGGGAAAGATTATAACTTCAGTCTTAATAAAGTTTCGAAGGAACAGCGCAATCAAAATAAATCTTTTGTTAAAATCAAATAATTACAAACTAATAGTATTCACATTGAAGTCCTTTTTGAGATATAATCGCTTTGGGCTAACGGAAACAAAGAATATATGACATGAACGTCTGTTAGAAAGTCCTCTGATATAAAAAAAAAGTTATAGCTTTCATTATAGCAAGATGTCTAAAAATAAGGATACTAGATTTTGCTACAGCATTTGTTTTTGTGTAACGCAAAAGTTCCGACAGATCTTTCACACGAAATATAAATCGTGAACATTTAGACCCCTTGTATAAATGAAACAATTTGCCAGATTGTCTTTCTCGTGAACTACCACGGTGAAATAAATTAGACTTGTACATAAGTTTTATGCACTTACGAAGTTCAGATTGAACTTTTACACTACATATGACGATATGTATAACAGGAGAAGTACACGAGGCATTTCTGATTAGGTTTGGTTATGACTCAAACCTGATTACCGTAGTACTAAGTTAAGTTTATGAAATATACCCACGCAGCATACGCTATATATCGCTATACACAACTAACGATCTTTTATTCCTACAAAACAGAACTTTTATAGAACAGAACTAAACGTGTCCTTACTAATCGTTATTGATCCATTATTGGTCAGCATTGCGAATGTTTTATTTAGATGTAAAGTGATAAATGTATGTCTTTAAAGACTTTAATTGTAATCTTACCGCTTGGTTATCAAAATTTCTGAGGGAATTAAATACTCTCTCTATTTCAAAGTCAGGTCTGTACATCCAACATTTACACGGATTTGCAAAAACAAATTCAAATTACCTTCCGGTTGCTGCGAACATAAATAAAAAAGAGCCCTTGTATTGTTGAAACGGTCCGCTACATTGAGATCGTTCTAAATTTTATGCCAAGGCTATGAAATGAAATATGGCCTACCTACGTACGTGCATTATAAAATGTTGGCGATTAAATGTATCATTTAAGTGCTTTTCGTTAGCATGTGCTCATTGTTCCAAATAATGCCCATAATTATCATCATTATCATCATCATCATTATCATCAACATCATTATCATCATCATCATCATCATTATCATCATCATCATCAGCAGCAGCAGCAGCAGCATCATCATCATCATTATCAGCCTACTCCCCTTCACTACTGGACACAGGATTCTCCAACAGCACGCCACTAAGCTTGATTTTCAGTTCTTCATATCCAATCGCTGGAGGCCATTTTGAGTACATCGTCTCTCCAAGTAGCCTGAGGGCGTCCTACGCTACGTTAATAATGGACCATTGCTCAATATTACCTTTCCTTTTAAAACCTTTTATACTTTCACTTCCCAATGTGATCAACTGTTCAAAACGTACATCTTTACGCTAATACCCTCATGAATTGTCACAAGTCATTATCCTTCCGTTGAATTTCACGCCTCTCCTCACTTCATCGTATTTTTGTTATAAGTATATGTGCACCGTTACTGAACCGTGAGTCAGGTAATGATTCAGGACTAAAATGATCATCCCCATTTACTTGCACGTAAAAATAGACTACCTGAATTGAGGTAATAAAGATTTCACACTGATTCTTCGTGACTTGCGTTATTCTGACTTATCGCGTCTAGCTACCGTTCTCCAATCTCCTAAGGTTAGCACATACGTATTTGGGACATTATTCTTCAAGTGTGTTACATTGTAATGATTTATGTAAGTTTTTATGTCTAAATTATAGATGTATATAAACAACATACTGTAAAAATAGAATAGTTAGAATAAATAGAATAATTAACTGGTCATTTTGAATTATATAGAGGCATATAATATATATATTTTTTCGATTTCTAACTACGATAAATGCTATACTAATAAAGTATTAAAATATTACAAAATTCATTAATTAATTTGTGATAAAATAAAAATACTTAATAATTATTGGATTGATCGATCAATTGTTCTAATATTCGGTCAGTATATTAATAGGTGTGGGTATCAGTCGATTAAACTCGTAACGTAAGTGGTTAATTCATAGTCATCATTTTACAATAACACGGAAGTAATACAGGATAATTTTGTTCCGGATTGAGGCTTTTCAAGTCCGTCTATACTAGCTCTAATATCGAGAGTATCACCTACTCAATGCTATTCTGCGATTTACTGAGGTGATCCCTATCCGCTTCATATATCCTCCGAGGAACACTTCTTACATGCTATAATTGTTTTTTATTTAATACCACATGTTTTTTTTTTATAATTAGTTTGTTCTAGAAAAATAGATTAAAGTAAATCATATCCGGAAAATAAAAAACCAATAGTTACGAAGTTAATTGGAAATATGATTACGTAATGGTTCAGCGGAAAATACAATAACTTTACTGGATGTAGAATGTTACACATGTACATTACAAAAAAATATAAGATTTACGAAAAAATATGAAAACATATACGAAAATATTTATAAAAAGATAAGATATGTATTACAAAGAAATATAAGATTCGTTTTAACGCTCCTTACTTGTAATTATTTGATGATTGACTATCCATATTACTGTGAGGTCTATGTATATTATAAAATATTACGTTTTCTATGGTATGTGTGATTTCCAGAATATTCTATAATAATACGTAACTTCTAAATAGATTCATAACAGTATCTTCCTTAACATAGAAAATATTTATGGCAGTCTACTGTCAGATCATCTTCAGTACGTCTACTTGGTAATGACAACGTTGAATGGTGACTTTATCCGTCGACTTTACAGTCAATACAATTATCTGACGTAGTTAATGGCATAATAAGAATTATTTATCGAATACTTAGAAATTATCGATCCCAACTTCCCGCCCCAACTACCCGTGAAACTACATGAATACCGAAACACGAGACTACAAGAATACACGAATACAACGTATCATCACGTCCGTAATACCCGAAGAAGTAGGCACAGGAGTGTAGTACACTCCCATGTTTCACCAGTCATGTTTACGTCCCATGGAATATGTGGTGCGCCACAGAGTGGTAAAAATCCAGACTCCGAGTCACTACTAGAAATTCTAAATTAGTAAAATCTAATAGTGCCCGACTCGGGATTTAAACCCCGGACCTCCCGATCGGCAGTCGCGCATGCAACCACTCGACCAACGAGGCATCAAACAATTGGAAGGAATATAACAATCGTAGTAATATATTTTAATGTATGGGAATCAAAGGCTAAAACTAACAACTTCTGTGCGGTAGGCAGATATAACTAAGATATTATTACAACAGGTACTGTCTGTATATATATACTTTTTTATTTATTTACATTAACCCCAGAAGTTTGGAAAGCGTCGAAGATTCTTGGAAAACTGCAAATTGATTCAATATGCGAACTTCTTCGGTTCTCTGCCAAGTTTTATACTCAGATTTAAAATTCTGAGAAATATTGCGCTGATTTAAATTGAAATTTATTTCAATTTCAATACGACTTAAGTTGCATTCAAACTTATAGTTTGCTCAAAAAGACTTTTATCAGGTATACTGTTGGTTTTTTATCTGGTATGAGGTACGAGGTTTTATCAGGAACGAGTATACTGTAGGATTTTTATCTGATATGAGGTACGAGGTATGTCAATTTTAGATTTAAATGAATAGGACCTTAGTTTCCACAATCCTACCAATCCAGTTTTTACCGTTTATTCAGTTTTAACTATTTATTCAATGTCTTCCTACTCAAATTTCATTAACGAATTGAGCGCGTTAAAAATTCATACGTAGGTAAAAAGTATTAAATAGGTTTAAATTTGACTGTATCATTAGTCGCAGAGTTGCAAGCGCGATTCCTATGGGTATTCTAAGTTGGAAATCCTAGTAGCAGCTCAGTCGTATAATTCCTGCCCGGCACATGGCAATTGGCTCACCCACTATTCCATAGGGAGAAGTAAAACATACCTTATGAAACGCGGGCGCGTACTCCACTCTGCCAACCTTTTAAGGGACCAGGGCGTGATGTTAAGTTTAGTATGTAGCATGTTTTCTACTGTTAATTGAATCCTTCCGAAAATATCATACCGTAAAGTTGTACCTACTAGTGGGGAGTTTCTAGGAGAAATGACTACTGGGTGCTGCTGGGGCTAATAAATAAATAATCAAATGAGTAAATTGCATTAGCAGAGGGCAGTACAGTGTGATTTAATTGACCTAACACACTCATCTAGAGTATTAAGTTAAACCGGCTGATATTTTTTAAAATTTCTGCGATAATCTTGTTTATGGAAAAAATATAAGCTACTTTTCACATACCATAGTCATTTCTTCCGAAGGATGTTTTAACCTTTCTAAGAGAAACGGCCATAAGAAATTGAATATTCTAAGACGATTTTGATGCTCAACGAAACCTCTTACACAAATTATAATGTACATCAAATTAGATTATTACCGTACATTACTCATATAATGTAATAACTTAAAATGCCTAAGTAATACTTAATTTAATTAGCATGTGCTAAGCTGAACTATGGCTCCAATGAAAGGATAATGTTCCGTGATCTATGGTGACGAACTGCGCTTTTTCGCATAAAGAGAGCTCGGAGACGTTTTTGTAGCATTCTAGACGATTTTTGAACGGTAATAGACCAAGTGACATATGACATCGCTGCACGTGCGTCATATATGTACATACAATTCAGAGTGTCACTTCATTGCATAGGCCTATGTCCAGCAGTGGACTGGGATAGGCTAATGACGATTACGATGACGTCATTACATGCAACACAACGTAAAAAAGATTATGCCCTAATATTAATAAACAGCACGTAAAAATAGATAGTGCTTTAATAAGCTTCAGATACAAGAGAGATGTTTATAAAGCCTATATTCGTAACATACCTAGCTTCATTAGAAGTAATTTCAGCAGCCGTGGTTGTGAAAGCGAAGTGTCATGAGCACCGCCTGAAACTGTCGTCTGAAACTATCGCGTTGCTAACTTTAAATAAATTGCTTCATTAAAATTATCTTCGTACAATATCAAGTTGTGTTCAGTTTCAATAGTCGTGATCGAGGCCAATATGATCACTTGGGCATTCATTGGAAAAATAGCTCCATAGTTTCGTAATATTGGAGTTTGAGAGATAAATAATATTAGGAATCAAAAATGTCATATATCATATGTAGTATATAGTTTCAGTAGTTGTAGTCGAGGTGAAAATGATAATTTGAGAATTCATTTGATTAAAAACAGGACCATAGTTTTGTGATACCAGAATGTGAAAGAAATATAACTAGGAACCAAAAAATGTAATCAATCAAAAATCAAAAAAGTCATGGCCTATTGTAATATTTAATAAAAAAAATAATAATATGCAATATTAATATTTTATTTATTATAATATGTAAAATAACATGTGATAAATAAAATGCCATCTATACCAACGGGGATGGGATAGCTTTGATTATTGGTCTCACAACTGAAAGAAAAATTACGATACCTATATTTGAGTTGACACCTCCTAGTATCATGCATTTGACTGTAAGTATGTGGCTTAGAAAGGCTTAAAGATAGGATTATGCAAATTTTATTAGTGTAATTGTAATATTATGTAAAAAATATATGTTTAATGTGCATCTTAGAATGTTTTATTATAATCTCGCAAAGCTAAAATGTTTATTCAATACGAGAAAATGTAATAGGACTCGACGTCTATTTTTCAATTTGCTTATGCTAATGTCGTCGAGATAATGCATACTTTATTCTGTTGTTTCATAAAAGAATAGGATTTTCTTGAGAAAATATTTCTTTAGAACCATTTAATAATTAAAATGGGAAGTGAGAGTCAACATAATCTAGTATTAAACCTCGCTGCAGCAGTAGTTTAACTACTATTGTTATATAAATAAATAATTTTACATAAAACCCTCTTCTGCCTGAGTCCCTAATAGCGGTACTATGGACTCCTAATGAATTACCTGTGTCGCCTGTTTCGTGGGCATACACCTATGTGATTAGGTACACAGACACTCAACACATACAGGAAACGTGAAATAAATAATAAAATAATGTATTATATACATTTAAATGACCTGGAATCTAGCCGAAAATTTTGCACCGCAGGCCAGTTTGGTGAACTTCATCGGCTCCTCGTTCTATCGTTCTATTAAATAAATCTTTCTATTCAATAAATATTAATAAAATTTATCTTATTCTCGTCTCTAATAGGACTATTCAATATTTTTTTAGTTCAAAAAAATTAATCATAACAAAGTGCAAAACTTCGAGTCTCGATCACGTGGTATGATAGATATCAGCTTTTAAACAGTAGTTTGATAGACAAAGTCTCTGGCAAAAGTAGATTTAGACGAAGGAGAAAGTCTTGGCTCAGTAACATCTGGGAGTTGACCAGTATTGCGAGCGCATATAAACTATTTCATCTCGCAAAAGATAGGGAAAGATTTGAAACAATTGATTGCTAACCTTTATTATTTGAAAAGGCACTTAAAGATGAAGAAGAAGATTATTAAGAATGATAAGAAGATGGAGAAGACAAATTTAAAAGAGGAATTGGGTAATATCCGAGATCATTTATAAGAATTTCGGTTATAAATATCACTCTTTTACAATAAAAATCTTTTTGCATGGTCTATTCTGGAGCTGAATACCTATTTTGTGGTGTATGGTACCTGTTATTGGAATTTTTGCTTCATGAACTTAAACAGCAATTACACCATGTACGAGTAATAAATATACTTCGAACTTTGGCCTCTTGTGACCTTCACTACACGCCTAAGGAACTATGAATTCTGAAGAGAGATAGGAAGGAAACTAAGATTTCTGTACAGCAGGGATATTCCCAAACGTTGCGTTATGTAAATTGTTAAAGCGTTTTAGTTCTTAACATGTAAGGTATACAGAAGAAATCGACATATAAAATTGTATAATGCTTCGTTCCTTTGTGGCCTTGTGTACACGGTAGCTTGTCCAGCAGCGTGTACTTTTTTATTTGCTCTGCGGATACGTTCATTTTTAAGCAGGTACTCTCTGCTTCTGAATAAAATAAGAAAATACTGAATTTATGAGACCCAGATTATTAGGAAACTTTGAATTTTGTATATACGTGGTTGTATTTAACGTGTTTGCATATTCGTAACAATGAGTAGTTTTTAGAAGTTTTGCTTACGAAGCGCTTAAAAAAACCACAAAGAAGAAAAACGAGCATGTTACTAAATCAATGATTTGATTCTACTACCTACTCATTTATTATGGATAAAAACGCTGGATCAAAGGCCTATGTCCAACAATGGACTTGGACAAGCTGATGATGATGACGCTGACGATGTACTGACTTTACTGTACTGAATTTTTGTTCAATTCTAAATACGATGATTGGCACTTAACGTAACATCACGCCTATAATCCCCGAAAGGGTAGGCAGAAGAGTGTAGTACATTCCCAGGTTTCACCAGTTACGTTTAAGTCCCATGGAATCGTTGGTGAGCCTATTGCCATACACCGGGCACAGATCCAAACTCCGAGTCACTACTAGGAATTCTAAATAAGAAATATCGTACGATTTGAACCCGGAACTTCCCGATCGGCTGTCGCGCTTACTACCAACTCGAGTAACAAGATCGATAAACCAAAATACTCTTACCTACAGTCAGTCCACATGTATCTAAAAACTTATTCTATAGATTTGGAGGGAGAGAGATTTGAAGACGCAATCTAGACAGACTCGGTGCGGAACGAGATTTAAGCTGGATGAATTGCATCTTACGACTCCCGGGCGTATTGATCGGGAAGTTTAGAAACCAGTTGTCGTACAGACGAACGTGTACGAGTATCTAAATAACTCAAAATAGTAATATTCTCTGAAAATCTTAAATGACTTCTTTACCTTGGGGTTTGCTACAATTTAGTACTTTTTAACTTCCATAATTAAATGTTTTCTATTATACAATAACAGCAACATGTCTGTAC
>DWJK01005911.1:0-10831 GCA_018248815.1 Croniades pieria auraria
CCACCGGACAACTGAGCACCTCGTTCACCCAACACTGTGTCATAGCCCTGAAGCAAACAAAATATATTTTTTGATAGAAGCTTAGCTTTCCGCGGTTTACAGGTGGAAAATTGACTGTATTTAAGGAAGTTTATACCTCAAGTCTGTTTATATCAATGGTTTGAGGATGATTTGCTCGCGAAGACCCTATAATAGTCTTTGGATGCTGGTCGGGCCTAGTGCTTAGGCTCTATAGTGCCTCAAATATTTTTGCAAAATTCTTGTTAAAATTATAAATTTTATGGAACATCGGTAATTGAATCCCGAAGATGCCGGCAAATCGGACCGTTTTACACGAAAGCAGAGCTATAGGTAGCCACGGAATTTTTTCGTTTCGAAGCTTTAAAATTGTACAAACAAAAAAGATATGAACAACCATTATATTTAATGGTGTTACAAATTACTAAGGCAAGTATTAATACACTGGTAGACTGCAGTTTAGTTTTGGGTTAACTAAAAACGAACCAACTTACGTTAACCAACTTCTGGATGAACTGATGGGCATGGGCGGTCTTCGCGGCCGCTATCATATCTTCCTCCGTGACATCTTCCATGCCTATGGTAATATTCTCTCGAATAGTTCCACTGAAGAGCACTGGTTCTTGGCCGACCACGCCTAGGAAATGGAGAAGTCGAATCAGTTGTATAAAAGAAAGGGAAGGGGGTTTAAGTTTTGCCAATGTCTTTTCTTTCACTGTTCGGCTCGTTTAGAAAGATAGATAGAAAATCTTTGCAAAATATCTTTTTAAAATTGCTGTGTTCTATTTTAAAATCCTTGATTTAGCTGTTTAATAAGAATGGAACTAGGTTAGCGAATTAGGCTTAGCCTGTAATGTTAGACGTAAGTTTATGATAAACAAATAAAAAATATGTATATAGCAGTGATAGCCTAGTGGTTAAGAATTTAGCCGCTCACTCTTTCCAAAAGCGCGTTTTAAATTTAAATATCACTTGCTAATGGTGAAGGAACACATCATGAGGAAACATGCACATCAGAATTTAAAAAAAATATCTAAGGCGTCTGAAGTCTGAAAACCCGCATTTGGAAAGCGTGTCAGACTATATCCGTAACCCTCTCAAAACGAGAGGAGGCCCATATTGCAACAGCAGGATGTCAAATGGCTCGATGACATTTTTTTTTTTAGATAAATATGGAAATATTATTCAGATCATTATTATAATAGACTCCATGGGACTTAAAAACGTAACTGGTGAAATGTGTGAATGTACTGCCCTCCTCTGTCTACCCCATCGGGTATTAAAGGCGTGATGTTACGTTATCATTACGCTAGGACCCTTAAGAGGTAGGTAGACAACACCAAATATCAATTATCGCACAGCACTCTAACACATGTACCCCGTTATAAAAACTTCTAAATCCTCTTATGACGTCATTTTCTTCGTCAATGCATATTTATTCTTACCGATACTCTTCCTAAAGTGGTGCAAATCCAAATTCTCCAAGCGATGTCCATCAACGGTTACACTGCCGCTGTCTGGTTCGTACGCGCGCTGAAGCAGCTGGAGCAGCGTGGACTTGCCGCAGCCAGAGCCCCCGACCAGAGCCACGGTCTCCCCAGCCTTCACTCGTAAAGTTAAGCCACGGAGTACCTGAAATTCCAATAAAAAAGGAATGAAGAGAAGAATAATTTCAAATGTATACAAAGATGACCTTTAAGTTAAAAGAGTATATTCAAAATTCTGTCACCAAGAACAAAGATGTTGCAAAACGACGTCCAAAAGAAGAATAGTACTTTTAATTCAAAACATTGAGAATATCTTGAAGTATTCATTAGTCGGTGCGTTATAAAGTAATTTGTGACAGTAATTCAGTTTTCGAGTAAAAACAAAATATTTGCTAGAGTAATGCCTAAAAAGGAGATTTCTCTATCGAACATTTACACACAATCTCCTCCAAACAGGTAAATGACAAACTAAGTCTTTCCACCTACCTTCACGTCAGGTCTGGAGGGATAGTTGAAGTATAAACTATCGAACACAATGTCTCCTTTGAAACTCTCTGGCTTGTTTCCAAAATTCAGCAGGGCGTCAATCTTGGACTTCCTTTCCAAAAGACGGAATAGAGACTTGGCAGCACCACGCGCGGTGGAGAATATCTCCAGATGAGGATGGCACATTGCAATGTTCTGTGCTGCCATGAATGTGCAGAAGAGTACCTAGAATTATACAAAGAACCTGGTTTATCATCAACAGCCAGCTTCCTTTCACTGCTTGACAAAGGCATATCCAATGCCACGCCTCAGTACGACTCAACTGAAACATGAGACGTATTGTGTTTACGGGTGATCATTTCTTTCATCGTTATAGCAAATGATATTTAATTGAGACAATAAAATATATGTCTACAAGTACTTATACTGACAAGTTTAAATAAGTAATTTATAAGCTTTCTGATCACCGACACTGGATCTGCTTACTTTGGGATCGTATATCAGTGTATGATCACCCGATTCCAAAACCCTATTTTATTATTAACCATCATATATAATGAATACATCTATGACCAACAATATACATAACTACTCCCAAAATACTCACAGTAACCATAACCCCGGGATGGTAGATCCTCTCCTCGTGCGGCAGCGGCATATCTCGCACGATGAGCGCGGTGCCGTACGCGAACACCACGGCGTTCAAGCTGTAGGTGAGCAGCCAGCCGGCGCCCGCCCCGCCGCCCGCCCACGCGCTGCGCCGCCGTGCAGCCGCCATGCCCGACTGTAGGGCACTCTGGTACCTGGGGAGACATTACAAGATTTTTTGCATCGATAAATAATTGTACACATGAATGTGCAAACTCTAATCTATTTTTTTTATTAGAAACTATTTAGAAAGCAACGAGTGCATAATATGTTTGTTTTTTATATTTATATATTATATGCCAATGAATGTTTAGTACGAAAATTTTTTTTTGTTATCATCAATAGTCTGTATTACTTAACTGCTGGAGTTGAATATTTTGCAAATAATTCGCGCCTGATATAAATTTATTAGGATATTGGATTTGGATTAGAATGACGAATTTGGATTTGAATATGAGATGTAAAATTATGTTACTATGACATTTTTGAATAAGAAATAAACACCAGGTCCACGTCACACATCAGATTCAATTTGTTTATCCGAGTCATAAAGCGCCAACTCACCTTTCCACCTCCTGCTTCTCTCCAGCATATGCTCTGACAGTCCGTATCGCAGCCAGCGCCTGCTCCACCACTCTTCCAGCTATTCCATATGCTTCCACTTCTTCCGAGGAACATTTCGTTTGGTACTGGAAATAAAGAGCAATGGCATCAGTGACGATATCACGTAATTGACATCAGTAGCAATTAATGAGTACTGAAGACGAGTCAAAGAAGTATAAAAATATAGAGGAAATTTAATTCACGTACAAAGACAAAGGTAGAAAAGTCTTTTACTAAGAAACATGGAATTAAAGAGAAATATGATTCTAAATTTATTTGAATTTAAATCCAGGCAGATTAATGGAAAGTTCTGCCCTGTATTTGTAATTGGGAGTGCATTGAGTACCTACATTTTTGGTAACTTTAGAATATTTTTTGATCCTTTCCTAACGGCTAAAATAAAATCCCAAAATGTATTAGATCGTCAAAACATATAGGACAAAGATACTTCTGTTATGTTAATGTCTTATTACTTAATCTGAACTAATAGCCCATAACAACAGATACCTTTGCAACTGTAGCAGCTACTAGCAAAGCCAGTGGGACCAGCGCCAGACCAGCAAGGGTCAGCTGCCAACCGTGGATGAGCGCTATGGTGGATGCGAGGATCACGCTGCCACCGAGGTACGAGGTCATCGCCACGTGCTCGCCTACTCCTTGTCGGAGTTTTTCTGTATCTCTATTGAAACGAAAATTGTATTAGAAACCCACTAACACCATTAAATATTTCTAAGTGTTTATACCCACTGATCACCCACTGTTAATAGTTCTAAAACCTTGGCATGTTCCAATAGAAACTCTGTTGGTCACACCCATCGCATTGACAGTAAATATTCTTTTAAGTCTGGATTACATATAGTCCAATATCTCGTCTGTCCCAATTTAAGACCCTACAATTATCCCTTTTCGTAATTGTCCGATGAGTTTTGGCCTACCTGATGTACTGCCCAAGTTTCTGGTGATTGCTCATCACAGACAAATCTTAAAGAAGCGTTTAGACCATTTGTTTGGTTTTAAAAGATTTTAATGGACGCTTTTCTTTGTTTTGGTGTGACCAAGGGACAATGCTAATAAGCATATTACGCGCTGAATGATGAAAATCTACATGACATAGGTCGGAACTATATTTTTATAATATTCATCAAATTTCCTATATCTGCGACCGCAATAATTTCCACCAAATTACTTTCAAATTGGAACGCAAGAATTGCTGATAAACTAATAAAAATCCAAGATTTTCTGAAACCACATCGTTTCTGTATCTGTTATTGAAGAAGTTCATGTCTGTCTGATGAATACTTCCATCATCTACAAAAACACTTATATAGTATCAGACGATCTATTTTATTGGTTAACCAAAAAAATGGTTCTCACTCTGTCAGTACTGATGCGAAGTTCATTGTCGTGTTTGTATCGAAGAATGCTGTTTCTTGACTTAAAACAGATCTTAGCAGCCGCCATCTTAACCTTGATATCTGGAAACGCAAACTTGATTTGATTACCCTCGTACAGACGGTGATGCAAATGATAATGATGGGTGAAATCTGATATCAGAAAAAACTGTTTACAATATTGATTTGATACTTGTGCTATTGATTGGATATAGGAGAAAAGTCAAATGTTTAATTAGAGTCAAATTGCGCGTACTTAACATCAGCACTTGTTACAATAGCGAAGAAAAAGGAGAAACAAAATTATAAAAATATGCAAATATGTAGTCAATGAACTTGCAAGAGGTGGAGTCATTTATTCATTTGTTTAATTTACATTTTATTATTGAAAATGTTAAAGCAACAGATCAATGAATGAAAGTTTCCGAACTCAGAAATTGTCTGAATACATCTGGGAAATGGAAACACACAGACAGATACAAGAACCATCTCTTATTATCTTAAAATGGGGGCTACTGACCATTTTGGCAGCGGCCCAATTGGCGAGGGTGACGGCTGCAGCTGCGGTCACCAGCTGGCAAGCCATGATGGCGATGCTGGCCAATGCGAACGCCACCGAATCGTCCACTAACGCATCCAAGTGGTCAGACCTGTTAGCACTGGATCTGGAATCAGAAACCGGCGTTCGCTTATGAGTAGTGATGTTGTATGAGGAAAAAGCACACCAGGCTTGTAAGAATAGATATATTTGGCACTGGGTGCTTTTTGCCTACTTCGTCCGGGACCTGGCCTGATCATGCAACTACAATTTGGATTTATGTAAATGATTTATCGTTATTTAATATTACTCCACCTGCACCATACATCACTTGTCATATGTTTTCGGATCGACACGAAGACCGTGAATGACCGCTTTATACGACTGCTATTGGCATCAAAAAAGGAGCAAAAGTTTTTTAAAAGATTTAAATTAATGAATAAACTAGAAATATCAGCTCTCTGGTTACCAAAGCGACTGCCCCGGGAATGTCAAAATCAACCAAATTTCAATATTAACAAATTATGATTTTATGTCTTTGTCTCAAAACGGATAAACATCAGGTCTACTCGAACAGCCTTATACGTATTCCCAAAAGTATCACCACACCCTTCGAAGATAATTTAGCGTGGAATCTTGGATAGGCAAGTGAATAATCTAAAGAGTAATAAATGATTTAGCAAGCAGATTAGCTTAAAGAACAATATGGACTTTGGAAACTCACAATGTTTTCCCTCCACCGAACAAGTTGAGAATGGTGACACTGTCTGGAGGCGGCTCTGCGGTGTGTCGCGTCACGAACAACGCCGTCACCTCCCCGTAGATCATAACGGCGGCGACCAGCCCGCCCGAGCACAGCCAGCCCAGCAGCGAGCCCAGCAGCGTCGCCAGCACCTCAGGCCATGTCGCGTACCGCCACTGTAACAAGCAAATACAACTTATGAGATGACATTAATCCCTATAACTTTAAAGAATAGCAGTGCTGACTTCTACCTAATTCGATACTTTACTTTAATGTATGACATAGTTTAGTTATTTATAATGTATGCAAGTTATGCGAAATAAATAATATAGTTCGTTTCTTTCTTACAATGATAGCCTAGTAGATTAGAATTAAGCATACTCCAAGGATCTGGGAACCGAATTCTAGTGCCAACCTCTTTACAAAAATGTGCGTTTAAAATTCAAATAGGACTTGCTGTAACTGCTGTTAGTACAAAGGGAAACATCTTGAGGAAACCTGCACATCTTAGAGTTCTGAGATAAGTTCTCTAACCGTGTGAAGAATGTCAACCTATAGCTAGCCAGTGCGGCAAACTATGGCCTTAACCCTTTTCACTCTGAGAGGACACTTATGAAATAAATATATTATTATTTTATTGTAATATTTTGTAACCTTTTAATTATCAACTTTAAAGTTTGCAGGTTTCTTTAAGATATTTCCCTTCATCGTTATAGCATGCCATAATTAGTTATTATATAAAAAAGGCGCATAATATTGTTAAGAAAGAGGTGCCCACCAAGATCTGAACCCAGAACTTCCGGAGCGAGAGCCTAAATTAACAACCACTAAGATATCAGTGCTTATTTAGAAAAGGCGCTGAAATAGCACAATTTCGAAGGCAAAACATAGACAGGCGACCCTTATTAAATATATCCATGAGCAACCTTTGCAAGGCCATGTGAACTCCAAAACAATACGTCAACGTGAGTCAGTGGCGCGTATCTGGTTACTTGAGCACTTGAAATGTTAATATGCAGGATGTCAAGATGAAGGATAATTGGCTGGATTGTAACAAAAAGCGCCATTACTAAAGTAATAAATGCAATATCACGTCTTCAAAATAGTTATTGCCGTGAATAAAATATTTACCGGTAGTTCTTGTATTAATAAACTTTTAACTACTTATCTACATAGATAATTTTAAACAGACACAAATTAAATAATCCAGTTTATTAGAAAAATAGTATTCCTAGATGGGAATTAAACCAAAAAACACTTACTTAACATCTATGTACGATCGATCATATGCACGGTAGTATATGCAGATGATTAAAAACCTATATTGACGTGATTCAGAAATACTTGTGGCGCCATCTGTTATTCTATAACGAAAACGCGCTACTAAGTTGTAATTAGTATATGGCATATGCTCAGTATATGCAGATGATCAATACGACGACCTATATTGTCGTGATTCAGAAATATGTACTTGTGGCGCCATCTGTTATTCTATAACGAAAACGCGCTACTAAGGTGCAAGTATAGGTTCATGTGGGCAGACAAAGTACGTACTGTTATTATTACACAGATGACTGGTTGACAGTCATTTTAATTGGAACTGCTTCGCTGGCGCCGTCCTCACAAATTAATAATTAAGACCTATTAAAACAATAACGACTGATATATTAGCTATGGCGTCTTATAAACATATTTTGGCCTCTAGAATTTACAAAGGAAATAACATCACGCCTGTATTTCCCGAAAGGATGGCAGAGAAGTGTAGTACACTCTCAAGATGCACCTTTTATGTTCTACGTCCTACCATGTTACAGGGTGTAAGCTTATTGTCGTGCAAAATACAAACTGGTAATTCGGTTTTCACATATTTTTCGAGAATTCTCCCTTTCGTTTCTCATTATTATTATTACTACATCGTTACCGAGGCGTCCTCACCCGGTAGGCTGAACACACCAAGCGCCAAAAATCTTTATTCCTATAGACTTGACGTGCTTCTTTTACGCTCGTCATTCTCACGAAGTTGCCGAGAAATATTAGTTATTATAATTGATGTAATTAAACAATAATGGAAGGACTTTAGTAATAAAGTCGGACAAAATTAAATCTTTATTGACCCAAACCTTCCCCTTTAAACCCTACTGAAGGTAGCACGTCGCAACGTTACGTAAATACGAACTAATTAGATGAATATTTCAATTCCAATAGGCAAAATTAAACATTAATGAATTAAAAATAATTAATTAACATGACGTAAGACGCCTTCCATCTTGGTAGATTGACAATATAGGTACGCATAATGACTGGCAGCAGTTAGATGCGAAGAGCTGAAGATCGAGCTCCGTGGCGTGCTATTTGAGAGACCTTTGTTCAGCAGTGGACGGAAACGGGCTGATGGTGATGATGAAGAAGCGATGATTTCATGATTTACATTTTAGTCTCTCACATCAGAGGTCTGGGGTTCTTATCGGGCGTCTCTGGCTCAGGTATTTTAAGATTAAAATTTCTATATGAAGGCGAGAGAAAACACCGTCAGAACACCGACATATATACGAGAATGTAAGTTAAAACCAAACTTAAAGCCAACCTGTAATTGATAAGAGTAGCATGTTATCATAATCGTTCTCCCCTTCGCTTTCACGGCTGGATATAGGCTTCTCCAATAGCACGCCACTGAGCTCTATCTTCAGCGGTAGCGCATGAGATGAGGCCTTCAACTCTACAGTCTTATCAATAAAAAAGGTCATTAGGTGAAGCGACCCTATTCCAGCAAGAGAACAATACAGTAATTGATGAAATCATTTACTGAGACAGCTTTATGCTTTTCTTTAATCAAAAACAATAAGGTAATTCTAATTGAAAGGGACCAGTACTTACCCTGATAAACACAAAGATACAAAGTCATTGCTAAATATAACATTTTTATTGTTATGGCATTTGAAAGGTAACTCCCAATGTCCCCGTTTGTCTTTCTCACAATTGTGTAGAAAATTATGGAAAAGAAACGTTATTTCTATTCACGACATATAAATGAATAATACGAAACCAATATAAATCACTGCAAGATTTTACAGTTTTCAAAAATCATTAACTTGCTATATAATTTTCAATTAAAGCAAAATCGTTAACGAAGGTTCTATTAAATAGCGATAAAATTGTTACGTTATTAACTAGATTCTTTTTACCGAATGTTTCTTTTTTTAAATTTATAACAATTGAATATTTCTACGTAACGAAATGGTTTAATTAGAACAATAAAAAAAATCGATTTATCGTTCAATTTTTATGAATGAGTACGATTCACTCGATCCCAGATCCATTGATTATGCAATTAATTGGTTCAGCGGCAATTAAAATGGTTTACTTGTGATAATTACAGCTTGTTGGTTTGTTCCATTACTTTTTATGATTCCAAGATAAATATCGGATCAGTCATAATTAGCTATTAATCTTAATTTACGATGAATTAGCAAAAATATAAATTATATTAATTTAATATTAGAAATAGCAAAATGTTTTGTGTTTGTTTTATGTGAAAACTTCTGTAACAGGACTTGAACAATATTTTACGGAGAGGACTGTTTGTTATAATCAGGTCTGTTAGTATTATAAAGTCACGCTTGTACTCCCCGAAGAGGTAGGCAGAGGAATGTACAACACTCCCATGTTTTACCAGTTACGTTTACGTCCCATGGAATAGGTGGTGAGCCTATTGCCATACACCGGATACAGTCCAGACTCCGAGTCACTACTGGAAATTCTAAATTAGAAAAATCCAATAGTACCCGATCCAGATTTAAGCCCAGGACCTCCCGATCGGCATTCGCAGTTGCAACCACTCGAACAACGAGGCAGTCAAATTATGAAGTATTTTATCAATAACTTTTTAATTTTTGTATTAACGAATCAAAACTCTACGAATCTAATAACTTCATGAGAACTACAAGAGAATGAGTGTCCAAACACAGCAAAAAATGGTTTACCTACAACCATTTTATTAATACGGAAAATTTCTTGAATAATAAATACAATTTATTGTGCTTTACGGTGTCTTATTCATAAATAATTAGTTGCGGCCTTAAACTTTCCGTTTGTTTCTTCTTATTGGTTCTCGGAATATTAGTCACAGGGGAGCCTGGCGTAGAGCGTGTTCTTATTTACCGATTGGCAACTAATAGACGGGTTTGGATAAACCACAGGCTATATTTTTCAATCTCGTACTTTAATGACAGTTATCACCACATTCACCGTCAACTCACCGCAGTCTACTACTGCACCTTTTCCTCTCATAAAGATGTTTTGCCCACAATCCCCACGCTGGACATGCGGGTTGGAGACATAAAATTGAGAACACCGAAAAAAAACGCATCAGTGAAGCTTATGTTCGTAATCTATTCTTGAGATGTTTTCATGTAGACCTGGGAATGGAAAGACTAGGTATGCTGACAACGAATTTGGTATGTAGTCATATGTTATGAAAAACATAAGTGGAATGAAATTGTTTATTTATTTTTTATTAAATAAATGGTGGTCATTTTTGTCATATCATTTGTTGTAACGGTGAAGCTAAACGGTGAAGAACCTACACATTCAGGGTTCTCCGTAATGTTCTCCATAGCGTGTGAAGTCTGCTAATTCGAATTTGGCAAGCGTGGAAGACTATGGAAGTTGAAAGAGTTTAGCTTAGTTCTTTAAAGAGTTTTGAAAAGCTTGCAAGCTGAAATTAGAATGACAAAACTAAGCAGAATATGTACTATCGTATCAAACGTATCGTAAAGCATTGATAGCCTAGTGGTTAAGAATTCAGCTTCTCATTCCCGGGGTGCAGGGTTCAAATCCATGCAGCGCACCTCTTTACAAAAATGCGTTTTAAATTTAAATATCACTTGCTAACGGTGAAGGAAAACATCGTGAGGAAACC
>DWJK01005912.1:0-10831 GCA_018248815.1 Croniades pieria auraria
GCCGAGGACAGGGTACGATGGCGCTCATTGGATGAGGCCCATGTCCAGCAGTGGACTGAGATAGGCTGATGATCATGATGATGACGTATAAAGTTTATGTTGCTTACCAGATATCTGATGGTTATAATACTGCCTGGCTTGTGCCCATAAGCAGTGTTTAACTTATTTCATGATGCTATTATTATTATTTTCTTACATTATTAATAACTGCAAAGTTCAATGTCTTTCAATTTGAACCGAGTATGTGAGTGATACTATATGAGAAAGCAGCGAATTATAATATGATACGTAAGTTGCAAGACAGCATTTCTTGGTACGATCCAGAGTCGTGAGCCTCCAACCATTACGATTTCATTTACATCAGTTTGCATTTACTGTTCATTGTCAAACTAAATCTGAAGGAAAGTTACGTGAATACGAACCAGATGTCGTAAGTGTTCTGAAAGTTATGTTGTTTCTTTAATTAGCAGATAAATAGTTTGTTTCTTCTTTTCTGTTTTTCGACTTTACTAAAAAAATATTTCTTAAAGTATATATTACATTTATTAATATTGAATCTTTCTACTTATTTATTTCAAAGGCAACAACGTAACGTCACACTTGTAATCCCTGAAGGGGTAGGCAGAGGAGTGTAGTACATCCCCACGTTTCACCAGTTACGTTTAAGTCCCACAATGGAATAGATGGTGAGCCTATACCATACGCCGGGTATACATGCAGACTCCGAGTCATTACTATAAATTATAAAAATCCAATAGTACCGCACCCGGAATTTGAACTAAGGACCTCCCGATCGGCAGTCGCGCTTGCAATCACTTGACCGACGAGGCAGTTAAAAGGTAAATTCATAAGATTACTATTAATTAACAAACCGCAATTTGTATTAAAGTAATAAATTAATTCGTAACATTTCATTTACATAACTCAATTTCTAACATTCCGTTTCAAAATTAAAAGTTTTTAAAGACGTTTGTTGATATTTTACACCTAAATACAACAAAATCATTTACCAAATATTTCACTTGGGTCGGAATTGAACCCACATCTTTCGGTTAGCAGCGATGGTCAGTAACTACTGAACTGAAAGGAAACCGGTGGTACGGTACGTGTAATGTGTTGCTAACCCTCCATAAAATTATATTACCACGCCAGACGGGTAGTCAGTGAATTCTAATTGCCAAATATATGAATGCCTACAGATCTGATGTTTTTCTTCTACATTAATCATTCTCTCTAGTTTAATTACGGCGCTTGTATAGATTTCTAAATAAAATAAAATAATATGACATCTTGTATGAATTTTCTCGAAAGGGTAGGCAGAGGCGTGTAGTTCACTCCCACAATTCACCTCTTATGTCAAAGGTATGCAATATGGGGTGACTCGATTGTCATACACCGGGCACAAATCGAAACTAATGTAATAGGAATTTGAAGTTAGAAAAACCCAATGAAATAATAATGATAGCGTCTTAAATGAATCGGCCGTTATTCGGTCCCGTGTGTCCCCGTGTACCCGTTTAGTACACAATAAAGCAGCGTGTGACACAAATCGGTTACAAAGTCCGTCGGATAACGCGGCCGGCGATCGCTGTGCCTGTGACCCGCTTGTGTCATAACTACATAGATAACGATGTCTCTCTTGTTTCACTATAAATGACGTTAAGTGCGCCTATTCATTTTTCTACTGAATTCTTCCAAGTAAAATGCTAGTCAGCTTTTGTATGAATGAGGCTATCTGTCAAATTTCTATAACCAAATATGCTTCCGGCCTGACCCACTTCTAGGGCTTCTAATACGAAATGCGCTTTAGGCATCCCACAGGGAGATGACTTGGGACCTATACTTTATGTTATTGATCAGATGTGCTCGATAAGTAAATTCTTCTCTATTATTAAAGGAGACAAGGTTCATTTCCGTTAAGAACGTGTATGTTTTACTTTGTCAGCTACTTTGCGTATATCGTCACTCCACCTAGCTGGAGGGCGTTCCACGGTACGTTTGCCAAGTCGCGGTCTCCACTCCAGAACACGTCTGCTCCAGCATCTATCGGTTCTGCGACAGATGTAATCACTCCACTGCCACTTAAGCATTGCCAGACCTGTTCAAACCTACCATAGGCATACCAGCAATGTTGTCATGCTTCAGGTAGCTCTGTGCGTTTTCATAAAATTTCCAAAAGCGGCAAAATATTATCTTTGTAATTTTTTAACTGCCTTGTTGGTCGAGTGGTTGTAAGCGCGACTGCCGAACGCGAGGTCCTGAGTTCAAATCCCGGGTCGATTACTATAGGAATTTTCTAATTTACAATTTCTGGTAGTAATGGGGGAACCTTTATATATACGCATGAGAACCCAAAACAGTGTTTTTTCTGTATGTTTGTACAACTTAATCTCAGAAACGGCTTATCCGCTTTGAATACAGTTTTCAGGATTATATTGTGATTGGCTTCACTTAACATTTAGTGTTTTTTTCATTTAAATTGGTTAACAAATAAAGAAGTTATGTCAATTTATGTTTTCAAAACTTACGAATTCTACGCGTACGAAGTCGCGGGCACAGCTTTTATTTACTATATTTACTCTTGGTGATCGCAGCGTGATGTTCTTAAAATAGTTTTTTAATAGATTGTTCTCTAATTAACGCGGCTGAAACCGCGGGGCACAGCTAGTTCATTAATAACATTCTAACGAAAACAATGTACTTTACATGTTACTCAAAACCATTGAGTAACTTAATACCCGTGCGATGTGACCACGTGAAACATCAGGTGATGTTATTGTGACGCGACATTGATAACAATAACAAACACAATGCAATAAAATCTGTTTATTAAATTGTTGTTACATCTGTCGAAACGTGTTTACGGGTACGTACGTACACTTGCCCTTTTGTCATTAAGAACGTGTCTTGAATATATTGGATTTTCGAATTACGCGATAGAACAGTGTGTTCTGTTTTCAAATTCTCTAGACCGTTAATTTTAAATTACTATTAAAACATGTTCCAAATATATTTTTCAATTGTTAATGAAAAAATTAGTTTAATCCTAATGTATTTCACATTCAGCCAAGATGCAGACTTCAAGTTTTGTGTTTTAAATCTGTCTTTTAATTCTTCATCAAACGTGTAGTACTGGTGTTTAACTAGATCCGATCATGGGAAGTTCAACTCCCAGTTAATGGTTTTTTAGTCACTGAACATATGTACATATCATTACTTACGGTGCAAGCAGAAGCAAGGAGTGGCAAATGTCTTTGTCCTTGAAAATCCGCTGTCCTTCTTCCACATTTATCACTCTTCTCTTCGTTTCGAAGACATCTAACTCCTCTATCAGTTAGTGACTGTTTATCATTAAAAAAACAATGTATTAATCTCTTAATTAATTTTCTAATTTCGCATTGCCATCGTTCATCAACGCGTTCATACACTCCCGTACAGGCAATCAATCAAAGCACGGATATTTACAGGGCGGGCGTGTCGTCACTGAACTTCAGACCCTGTTATCTTCTGCTGAAGGTTGCAGTTCGCTTATCACTATGACCGCGAATTGTGAGCGCCCCCATTGAGCATGATAAACGTATATTTTCTTTACATAGGACGATAATTGTATATCATATGAGTATAATAGTAACCACGATATTCATTTAATATGGCGATCGTCGTTCTGTGATTTTTAATGGCAAAGAACTCGCTTTATGGGGAAGGACACATACTAGTATTGTATCAATGTTCCCTATGTCGCAAAGAGAATACATCTCGCATTTTACGTTGTTATCGTAGACAGTTTGTATACTTGTTCACTCATAACGTATTCAATATTACATCAACGTTAGGTTATCATATATACATATATAATCAAAATCAACCCTTTTATCGTACCACTGTTAGACACGGATTTCCTTTCACAATGAGAAGGGTTACGTCCTAAGTCTGCCATGCAGCCCAATTGCTTGTTTTATATATTTTCGGAATGTATGTTATGTATGTGTTTAGGGTTATTGCTATTGTTATACCATCGCACCAGGTCATATTCGGGGTTGACAAAGAGGATGTGTCAAATATATTTAGAGACTCGACGTGCTGTTTTAATACTTATCGTTCCCTTTATCCACGGTTGTATTATGTATATATTTTTACCGAATGTATACGATAAGATATTAGTATATAAAACTGTTTCTCGTGGAGTGGTGGCAGAGTGGCGTGTGTCATCGTCCCGCGGTGCAATAATTAGGTTAAGAGCGCGGGACGTACGGCCGCCATCCGCCGCGTCTAGCTCACCGCCCAATTACAACTTACATATATATTTTTGTCCTAAAAAAAATTCGACTAATCCAAACATCATCCATCAGCCATCACTCAGTCGGTCCACTGCTGAACTTATAATAAATAATAATAATAATTGACCCATTTGTCATTCCACTGTTGGAATTTGGGTCTCCTCTCATATTGAGAGGGTTATAGCTATAGTCTGCCACGCTGGCCAAGTGCGGGTTCGCAGACTTCACACGCCTTAGAATTTTTTTTTTATAAATTCTAAAGTGTGCAGGTTTCCTCACGATGTTTCCTTCACCGTTAGCAAGTGATATTTAAACTTAAAAACGCACATTTGTAAAGAGGTGCGCGCCATGGATTTGACCCCAGCACCCCCGAAGCGAGAGGCTGAATTCTTAACCACTAAGCTATCACTGCCTTTATTTTATTAAACTTAGACCTCTCCTACTTGGTACTATATCATCCGATCTTGGATCTTGCGTGTCCAGCTGTACCCCGTCGTGTTCTTCAGCACAGACCATCTGATATTCCTATAACCGTGCGACTTATATTCATTTCACCGAGACGGCCACATATTCATTACCACATAATCGACAAATGGTACAGCTGATTTAACTACCCACTTTCGTCTTTGAATATGTGCTTTACGGTGGGGTTGCCAAATATGTACATTATGGCACGTGGTGACCATGGTAAACTCAAATTTAGTAGAATCATGTTGGATTAAGCGTTGGCAGTCCTTCAGGACTGGTTACGTGTTGATGACGCCTCGGGTGTTGCATGATGCAAACATCCATAAGTCACGGCAACCACTCACCGTCAGGTAGCCAGATTATATATAGGTAGTCCATGTATTATATTGTAATAAAAATCTCAGTTCAACCTACATAGAACCGCGTAGTCCGTATAATTAAAGTTATAATGTAATGCGCCGTTTGAATACAATGACGTCACAATTGCAATATTTATTACTGCACACAAAAAGAAGCGCAATCCGCCTCCAGCTGCGGTCAGCGCCACGCGCTGGGTTCGCGTGATGACAGATAACGGTGCAGTGCATAGCGCCGGTGACATTGACGGCTGACTTCCTCGACACTCTGACCATGGAGCGTACTGTACTACACAATCACTTATAACAATTTGTTCTCCATTTTTTATATTTTTGTTTTTGTTATTAGTGTTATGCTGTGTCCTTTGCGGGATGGGTAGACACCAGCGAATGTAGAAAAAATTTTTTTTTATAGACGACACATTTCTTACTTAACTTGATAATCACACGGTCATCTAATCCCTAACTAGGCAAAACTATGTGCTAGTAACAATATGGCTGATAATCTATTATATCTGACGGTTGAAAATATAATATTTTACACCGAAATACAGAACAATGACACAATATTTGTCCTTGGAGGGAATTGAACCCGACGCTTTTAGTTCAGCAGTCAGGATCATTAATCTCTGGGCCAATGGGGTTGTTACGTTGACTTCGATTTATAATAACGTAATATCACGCCTGTGATCCCCGTAGGGGTAGGCTGAGGAGTGTGATACACTCCCACGTTTCACCAGTTAGGTTTACGTCCCATGAAATAGGTGGGGAGCCTTTTGCCATACATCGGGCACTATTCCAGACTCCGAGTCACTACTAGAAATTATGAATTATTAAAATCTAATAGTACCCGACCCGGGATTTAAACCCAGGACCTCCCGATCGGCAGTCGCGCTTGCAACCACTCGACCAACGAGGCATTTACAATGTGCCAATAAACTACGGTAGACTCTAGTCAAGTGTCCAGGATTAAACGAACTGTGTTTATTTCATCTCTGTGAATTATATATTGGTTGAATGGGTCAGTAGTGTGGAAGTTTTATATTCTTCCATTTTGTTACTTAATAGATTTCAAAGATTCGAGTAGTACGGTACATATCGCACGATCAGACCACGGGCGGGTCTATTCCCGTCCGGGCCGTTGGACTTCGCTCCTGTCATTATCCCGAGGCCCGAGCGGCGCCTTCCTCCGCGCGTCCGGCTACAGTGACACCACTCCGGGACCCGTACGCCGGAACTTGACCTTTACCGCTCTTATCTGCTGCACGATAACCGCATTTCCTTAATATGAAAGCGATAGTAATCCGTAATGATAATATTTTATATATAGATAACCGTTTCCAATAGCCAAGTATGTAAATGTGTTTTTCATTTATCTACGCTTTCTTTCGATACTAGTGTGTTGTTAGGTATGAAATGAGGAGGTATTGGTGAAGATAATTATTACTGTCGTAACATCACGTATGTATTTCCCGGCAGAAATGGGCGTTAGAACAGTTTTTACCCTATGTTATACGTTCCACAGGTTAGGGGGTGAACTAATTTCGATATTACCATACACGGAGCACAAATTCAGATAGCTACTATTAGGAATTTAGGATTCAGAAATGTCCAATAACACCGGGAATCAACCCGGCACCTCGCGGTCATCAGTAGGACTGGAAATCACACAGATCAAGGAGGCAGTCGTATAATGGTGTCTATTAATAACATTGTTTCATAGAAATATCGCATATCATCGCTAAGATGCGATGAAAGGATGCCAGGAAAGTTGTCCATAGATGAGAAACAACAATGTCACCTCAGTCTTCCTTAAAACACTTTTCCCATTGTCTCCAGTGTGTAGGTGTCTTTAAAAAGAGGCTACAAATGGCTGTGTCAGTTGTATAACGATCCTTACTTTGTGTCTTAATGTAAGGACATAGGGATCAGTTTTCAATGAGAAATCACTGTCTGTGTCGCTGGTATTATTCTATTTAAAGTAATGTACGAGTCTCATTACTTGTTTATATGGGGATCATAGTTTGATTCTATTTTTGTGATACGGGATGTACAGGTAAATGTATAACGGGACAGGCGTAAAGTCCTCGAGGAGAACGAATTGGGTTTGTCTATTAGAAATGTACAGTCAATATTTTTGTTGCATGCCGCTTGAATAGATTTTGTTGAATAGATACTATAAGTACATATAGGATTATCATAGGAGTTTTGTGATATTTAAATAAATTATCATTTTAATTAAATTATTAATTGTTTATTTTAATATTAATAAAATTTCCATACATGGGAAATTGAATAATCTATATTCTTTTGAAATGTTTTATATGCATTTTATAAGAAATATAATTATTAAATACGAAATACAATTATTAAAATTCCCATAACTAATGTCATTTCATGAAATTATTAATTAATTTTAAAGTTATTGTTACTACCTAGTATAATGAGCTAACGTATTTAAGTTACGAATATATAATTATAGGAAATTCTATTATTACTGTATCATCACGCCAGATCCTTTATAGCGTAGGCAGAGAGCATCGAGTGTCAAACAAATATCTCTTTCCTTATGGACCTAACGTATTTTTAATCTTTTGGGAAATTGTAAGTTATCATAAAAAGGGACAATATTCCGTATAAAGACAATAAGAAGTCTTTTTTATACATAACATCTAAACAGTTGGCACTGATCCGTGAAGTGTGACAGTTCAGCAGAGCGTCGCGAGATTAACGAACGTCTCAGCGCTGCACGGCGTAGCACGGGTGCTTCCTTCACAGACCAGTTATCATCCTCTCGTGAACGATCTGTCGTTAACAGCGTCCACTGGTAGGTACGGTTTTTATCTCAAATCTAATCAAGCGGATAGTCTTTGGCATAGTGTCACTGTGATGGTTTCTTTTGTCTTCAGAAACTAAGATTAATAAATCTCGTAATGATCAGAGCAATAGCCTGACTAGGAAGGAATTTAAAGAATGTATTGGAGAACAAGTCTAACCAAATCATTTAGTGTGATACCAGTTTTTTTATAACAGTATTTTTATAACGCATACGAAACTATAATCGATTCACAATCAGTACGCGTGCTGGTTTATTGGAAGTAGAATCGAATCTAGTGCAAATGACTACATCGTGTATGTTGCGCGAGTTCAAAGAATTAATGAATTATTACGTTCAGTTTTCCGCTACGTTATTCACAGTTGAATAATTATCAGCGAGTCGTATACTTCATTATGTGCATTCACAGACCCGACCATATTACTATGGGGAAATATGCGATATGGTTCATGGTACAAAGATAGGAATATCTATGTTCTATTTCATATGTATGTCGCCTGTAAAGAATTTTTATCCAAAATTCCGGTAATGGAACCCTATATCCAGCAGTGGACTTGACAGGTTAATGAAGAAGATGGCGACTTTTATATATGCACTGTTACTCTCTCTCTCCTTTTGAACATTTTTACTCCCATCTGTTTGTGGGGTCTGCTTTCCGTATCCTTCCTATCCACCTCGCGCGATTGGACACGTCGTTCGCGGAAACTTTGCAGACGTTCATGTCTCGCTATGGTATCTGTTCGTCTCGTCTTCGGTCTTCTTCTGGACCCAGCAATGTTCAGATCTATAGCGACATTCCCCATGTATTCAGGAGATCTTCTCTTTACGTATCTCAGCCGATTTTATATATGCACTGTTACTGTTCATACTTTATTGAAGGCGTTGGCCTTAAGCATCTTCACAATTAGGGCAATTAAGATGCAAAGTATACATTACACGCTTCACCGCGAGAGTAACCGTTCAGTTCAAGCTCGAGGTACATGTACGTATTATTTACCACGTGTTCATACATACTCATACGCTGAAAGTTTAAAATAGCTATCTTTTAACCCTTTGGGTGTACTTTTGTTTATTTACTGTATGACTTTTCTTTTCAGATCTAATTCGCATACCATTGATGTATGACCTATATTGATACCTAGAACTTCCTCTCACTGTAGTATTGCCCAAATGTTTAGGTTTATATAAATACTCAAATAGCAAGTAACTAGATCTAAAGGGAAGGAAAACTATAAGCGAATAAAAGATTTCTTGGGAATTTCACTTGATGGCGATATGCTGGTTGAGAATAGAATGACCTTCAAAATCTCAACAAACAGACGAATGCAGCAGTCGATTGTAAATGGAGACCGTCGCTTGTGACCATTTATAATACCAGAGGAGTCGCCAGCGCGTTTGCAGGCCTAAATTTATATAGCGCTATGGGGAATGTTAAGTTTTCGCCCCACATCTGCGAGACGCGGTCAGTGGAGTGCACTTGCATCCCGACGAGCTATTTCTGGTCCCGCTTTGTTAGGGCTGGACAAAACTAGCCTAATCCATATTCATTTTATGCAAGATTTTATTTTTGCACAATTAAAAAGTTATTGCAACAGCCAGCATTATGCTGAAATCCACTTTTATTTTGTCAAGGTTTTTCTTAAATCTAATGTTCCATCCCTATATGTCAATCGAATACAACGATTTTAAATATAGAAAAGGCATAACGTATAACATTTAGAACGTGCGGTGCTGATCACAGTCCTTTATTGTCAATAATTTTCCCTTACATTAAACATTTCGAAATCGGGTTTCAAACGCTTGCTTCACGGTCTCATTGGGATTGAGTTTCTGTTCTTTGTTGTCTACATTTGTATCAGCAGTTATACGGTGTAACAAGGTAGTTTGTAAATAGTTATTGAAATATTTAATGCATTTATTAGACTTGTGTTTGTGTTATTGAGAAACACTATAAACCTTGGTGCGATAACCCTATACACCGCAGACGTACAGTGATCACGGCCACCGCTTGTTTATAGAGATGGTGACAGATTAATAAACATTTGAATACTTTGCTGGAATTATGTTTTATCGCATTCTGGAACATTACCAGCCACTATTAGGAACGTCCATTAACAGAGTATACTTACGGGACATTTTAAAATTGTCAGTGTTTTAGTTGCGAATATCGATTTTAGAATGAAGGATTAATGAAGTCGCATTACTTTTTCTGACGGATTCATTCGATTCGAATATGACTTATAAAATGAATCATGCACATCGGCCATCTCTAGCCGCGAATGGCGGGAACAAGGCTGCCCGGCCGGCATCCACTCTCGCTCGAGACAGCAGTTTCCCAGCGGCCATCACGGCGGGCGTACGTCGCTCGCGTGCGGACCTACCAGAATATAAACTTTTATTTTATCCCTTTACCGAGTGGCTGTGATAGTGATAGTTAATTTTAATAATCAACGAAGTTACCGAGGTGAGTTTTTAAACATTGTTTCGTACTGTGCGCGCGCACGTGAGGTACAAAGTGTAACTTGCCGGTTACAAACAGCGTGTTAGGCCATTTGCCACTTGCAACATTGTTCTGCAATTATTTTCTGTAGTAATACTTAAAAAGGGCACGTTTTATGTATCTCGGTGTGAGGCTAGAAAGATTTTTGTACACCCTGCTAGCTGCCACTTGCATTGTCGTCGGCCGGTAATCGCAACGTCAGCGGCATTACGACAATCGTAGCGTAGCAAAATTTGAATTCGTATGTTTTAAGTTTTTCGTTTCTACCCACAAATTTATAATATTCTGTAACTGATTCGTGATTCAACGTTATATCTTTTCTATAATATATTTACACAGATTACTCAATTACAAAGTAGTTATATAAATATTTTTACAAAAATATTAGGTACAT
>DWJK01005913.1:0-10830 GCA_018248815.1 Croniades pieria auraria
GCCTTAACCCTCTCAATATAAGAGGAGACCCGTATTCCAACAGTGGAATGTTAATGGGTCGATGATTATTATTATTAATCGACCCATTAACATTCCACTGTTGGAATATGAGTCTCCTCCCATATTGAGAATTATCTAAAGCTTTTAAAACTTTTAGTCCTTTTTGTCCATCTCTGTAGATGTCCTAATATGAAATTGCGACTAGTTTCGTTTTTTTCAGTCTCAAAGCAGAAGCTCACCCTGTTTGGCTATTATCTCAAAAATTGTACGTACTCGACAAATACCTTTAACATTCGGGGGCCTAATTAGGTTACGTGTTTCTTATGTTTATTCTTTATGTTTCTTTTCTTTTCTTATTTCTTTTCCTGGTTTAAGAAACTAGCCTATTATTTTGTATATGAGGTAAACTAACTAATAAAAGCACAGAGAAAGATTTAAGTTTGCAAAATATAGTTTATTATTGATGTTCTATATTAATATTTACGACATATTTAGGAAGGACCTCGTACAGGTCCGAAACTAGTCGGGCAATCCCGCAAAACGAACGTGAGTTAAGCCGTTATATTTTTAATCATGTGTATAAATACTCACGAAACATTTAATAGTAAAATTGTCACCATATTAACTCTGATATTATCTTTTATTGTTATGTTTAAGAGAATCGCGTAAATCTATATGAAAGTGGGTGCAATTTATTTCATTCGTCGTGCGAACGGCTGTTCACGATCAGCTGTGTTGTTGTATTGTTCCATAAAGAGTATTATGATAAATATCGCAGTACACAAGTACAGAGCTTATTCGCAAATCGCGTTCAATCGCGAAATTAATGAATTTGCACAATAGAAAGTGTATAGCGAGAGAAACTTGTGGTGAAAGTACTGATAGTTACAATTTATTCTGTTTTAATAACCTCTGAAATGTTATTTGTTTATATCATAGTCATTTAACATCTGTGCGCATGTCTGTACAATAGATGAAAATGCTAAACAATACTTATATGTAAATACACCGAACAATGCCCTATTCTAATTTCTTTCGTGATTTACTCGTAATTACGTAGCCACTAGTAGGTTAAAATTTGGTTAATTTAATAGTTTCTAGAAATATAATTTTAACAATTTTTGCATTAATACAAAACATTTTAGTATGCTTCTCGTGACTATTATTAATAGGTGTTTTACAAGTTGATGGTAGCCATCTTTGTTTTTATACATTTGTCTATGTATTAATGGATTGTTCTTGTTATGATCAGACAATAACGTTTAATAGACTTTAATTTTTTTTATTTAATGATTATAAAAGTCGTTGTGCACATACTCGTATATACTGAGGGATACAAACATTTCTATTGTTAAAGGCTGCGAATTTTAAGAAGTTGTTTCGTATTTCTCATTTGATATTAAGTATGTATAACAAATTAAAAATATAAATTAATAACAAAAAAGGTTTGAGTAATTTAATTATAATACGCATATGTCACTGAGTGATTCATTTGAGGCGTGAAATTTTTTTCACACTATATTATAACTCGGAAAATTGATGTTAAAACGTTCCATCAATCGTTTACTAATATTCATTAAAAAAATCAAGATAAAGCAATCTGAGGCTTACATAACCAATTATTTAAGTTAAGATCAAAATGTAAAGTATCTTAACACAGACATAAAGGGTAGTATTTTTATTATGGGATTATTCGAAAAAAATCGTTGGTAATAAACTGTACCTAGTGCGTGTTTTCTTCAACTCCCATTGTTTAATGGACTTGCGCACGGCAGCCAGCAGCTCGGCGTCGTGGCGCTCGTCTTCCGCTTCCTGCGCCATTGTGGCCGGCCGCCCTGCGCCGCGCCATGAATCCAACTCGGCATCTACAACACATAAACACTTCAAGCTGTATGGTACATAACCGTTTTTATGTAAATAATACATTGGCCACAACCTGCTATGTTAAAAATGAAAAGAGAACTAGAGATATTTACATAGTTCGCGAATGTATGTATGTACGAACGAAACAATTTACAGCGTTACCAATATGTATAATCATATCGTTATGTGTTATAACAAAGATCATTAAGTTATTAATGTGAGGTATTATTGAATTTAAATCTATCATTATTCATATTCATTAATTAAATAAGTTTAGAAACAGAACGTCAGTTATTGTGGAAGATTCAAAACAGCGAAAAAACATGAAAGGTGTGAGAGAGGCGAGGCGATTAAATACAATATTGATATTAAACAAAACAGTGTTTAGTTAATCTATAGTGGCAGAATCCCAGAGCATTTTAATCTTTCCTTGTTAAATAATAATAAACGAAACACAAATCAACAATCTATGATAATAAAAATAATAATCACTCGGCCTGTGATAAAGGTAACTTTTGTTACTTTTATTTGTATAAGTTTTCTTTGAATTTAAATTAACTAACAGGAGTAAGAACGTAACAAGATTTATTTAAGTAACAATAAAAAAAACCCAAACTAAAGCTTTTTTTTAAAACTGAAGCTGTGTGGACAATTTACACACAGTCATCTATGCCTAAATTTAGGCAGAGAATGTACAAACATTCACCCGGACACTATACAAGTATATGTGTATATATTTAGTATTCACTATTCAGCAATGAAATAGGCTTTCTTTTACGATGTTTCGATATTTGTTCTGACAATAGTTGTTTAAACTGTACTATGTGCTCTAATACTGCATGTTCGTATTTTAAAATAACTTCTTCTTCTTCTTATTGTGCCTCTTCACTACTGAAGGTTGGCCGTTAGCTCCTCGTATCTTTCTCTATCCATGGCCAGGCGAAATAGTTGTTCGACAGAGGGAATGCCTGTCCACTCCCTGATGTTTCTCAGCCACAACATTTTTCGGCGTCCAGCGTACCTCTTCCCTTTCACCTTGCCCATAATGATGAGTTGGAGCAGGTTATACCTATCGTGCCTAAGCACAGGGCCGAGGTATTCAATATTAGGCTTCTTGATGGTATGTATCAGCAGTCGGGTCTTGAAGACGCGCTGGAGTACGTTCTCGTTCCTGACTTTAAAATAACTGAATATAGAGATAAAAACATATATCACCAAACGAACTGTTATTCTGAGATTATCATAGTAAAGTTAATTATTCCTCAGATTTGAGTGAAAGGGCAAAATAAAACAAAGTACTAAAAGCAGTTCTGTGTAGTTAAACCACGCGCGACTTTTATTACAATGCGTAAAGTCTGTGTGTGTTGAATTTGAATGAGATGTATGACGGAGGACACCGGGTAACCTGAATTGCGAGACATCTCCGGGTGAGCGACTGTCACCACTGCATACAACTTTTTATTGTTGGAAAACGACCGTGATTTGTCGTTGTAGAACAGCGTTCTTGCAATGGCCTACTGTGGACACAAGTAGGCTGCTCCCAGTGTCGCAAATGGCGAGAAACATGAGAGCCGCCTACTTATAACCCAATCACATTAAGAGCACTGATTTAAATGCTGTCAAACGCGCGTTCATTGTATATATGAGTATTTAGTGATACAGCAGTTTCGTTGTAATTGCTATGGATTTTGTTACTGTTCATTAGCTTGTAAACATCGACTTTGTATATTTTTCATAATTACATTATAGAAGGAAATTTTATACCAATTCAGTGATGAAGGATATATATGTATGTATTATAATGAATTTTAGCTTACATTTAGCTAGAACGATTGAAGAGAGTGTCAAGATGAGGGCGAGCGACCGCCAGGCGTGCGTCGCCATCCATGCGGCCCAGCATTCACAGCCACCTGAAAAATATGTCATTATCAGAATGTCTTGCCGCATACAACTTCAGCCTGCAGCTTTTCGTAATAAAATAATTACTATTTACTAATGAGTTTTTATATACCGGATCTTATGAATTTCTTTTGATTATGATGATTATTTAACCTAGTTTGTGCTCTTTTAAAATCTTTATTAGCAATAGAAATGGTAAACATTGAACAGCATTTCATACATATATTTCAGTCGTAATGGATTGATAATGATTGTAGTGATATTGAGTGATGCAACAATAATTTACAGTATGCACTCCATAATTATGAAAATTTTAATTTGTTCAGAGAAAATTCTTCCAAGAAGGCGGTATTAACATCCAATCATTTATGCTTTAGCAACGTGCAGCTTATAATATATTGTTCATTATTCATTCCTTTCCGGAATTATATTTGAACAATGACGATGACTAGTTATGTCATTAATTGCGAATTTCCTAGTTCCAAGTCCAGAAGGAGTCGTTTGCTTTGTGCGGTCACTACGAAACGTTAATGTGTTACGAAATAGCAATTTATTTGTCACTCTTTGAATACTAACGACTAGCGTGCTTGACAGACCGTTTGTAATGGAAGTCTATGCGATTTATTCATATGATTTTCTGCACCTAAATTAATAACTCCGCGATATTATACGGGTACCGAGGAATTCTTAAAATTTATCTGCCTATACAGGCAAAATTGCTAATAATAATAATTAATTAAATAATATGCATTATTTAATTAATTATTATTATTAGCATAGGTAACAAAAGGGCGAACCGACCTCCTAATTGCATACTCTACAGTCACCCGGAACTACTTACTATGTTAATTTATGCTAATTTAAGGGGGCTTTAGTTTAATGTGCACCTGGAATAAACAGGTTTTTTTTGTACTTAAAATATTTTTGATCTGAAGTCTTTGTTTCGTTACGACTACATGGTTATTGACTTCCGTATTAGCCTTATGTTTTCACAGTGAAGGTAATTAATTATAACGACCTTTGGGACCGTCTCAAAAGGTCTCTATAATTATTTCCCCATCAATTGAAACAGTACACGCGTCGTGCAAACTTACATTGCATTATGGTTATGAATTATGTTTTAAGGCATAAGTAAGGTAAGTAAGATGGTATAAACTAGATAACCTAGAAGACAGTCAGATAGTCGCTGGCACTGAAATCGGTGGAAACAAACTTCAGGTTAATTCCAGAGTTCAACAAGGTATTCTACTAAGTTAGACTCTATAAAAATGTTGCACCCGCTTGGGTTCACATAGGAATTTACGGTTGGATTGACAAGGGGATCTGTAGCCATTGGGTAGCCATCTGGGTAGCCATTCAATCTCCAAATTTGCTCCTCGAACTAATCTCCATAGCGTTGGCTACTGTGATTAAGCTCATCAGGGTACAGATAGGTCTAGTCACGTATCACCTGCTTATCGTATTTGATACATATTTAACAAATGTCTAAACATATTCGAAAGAGCATTTGGGTTATCTTGCAAATTTTTCCAATCGGTACCAAAAACTGCTATTCACATTATATGCGATTGCTCTTCATTAACTGCTAGACGAGGCCTCTCACTTGGAAGCCAGTTAATCACCCCTTGTAATGTCAAAATTTTGCATAAGATCTAATCATCTCTAGTAGACTCCTGTAAATCAAATTATCAATAAAGAGTAGCCATGAACCGTATTTGGCCTTTGTGGCCGAGTATGACGTTTACTCTACTCGCCCTGAGAAGAAACCCATATCCAACCATAGAACGATAAAACCGCTGAGAAAGTTCGCTCACAACAGACGTACTTTGGTCGTTGTGGCTCCTATATTATACCTAGTCCCGGTATCCACAAATAATATTAACAATATCAAGTTCAGAGTGGCGTACACATTGAAAGCAATGTTCCAGCGAAGCGAAAGGTGCTGTATGATCGAGGTCGAATAGCGTAAAATAAAATACTAAGTTTTTTATTTTTAAAATGACCAGAAATTTAACAAAATATTTAATAAGACTTGTTGGAAAACTACCATTGTTTTTAAAACATATATGTAGTTAGATAACTAAGGGTTACAAAATTATTATATTAGTCACGCCAGCAGTACCTTACGAGATAAATAGAGAGCATGGAGTTCCAAGAATATGTATCCTCACAGGCCTAACGTGCTTCTTCTGCATTCGTAACTGTTCAGAAAACATGAATTATTTAGAAAATTATATTTTTATCACTATATGTATTTTTAAAACAATTAATTGAACAACGACATTAAACTGAATGGTTCCAGTAATTCGTTAATAGGTATGTACGTACGCCGAGTGCAGCAATTCGGCCAGTCTATCTTTTCCCGCCATTAAACTTTATAAGGTATGTGGGTCTCGGCATGACAGGTTTTATTGGTCGAGATAACGCCAAATGGAGTACGATTTTTTGCACTCCGATATTGTCGCCAGTTGTGTCGTACTGTACTATAAACCAGACTGAATAAAATAAGGGGTATTTGAACTATGAAATTCTTGTTTAGACATCGGAGTATGAACTTAGAAGCACTTTCAAAATGTATAATATGTAATTATGTATGAATGCAATTACATAACAAAATATACGTATTTATATAGCGTATATACATATATACACATATATAAATACATATATAATACACACACACACACACACACACACATATGTGTGTGTGTGTGTGTGTGTACAGATATATATATCTGTATATATATCTATTCGAGGTTATAAATATAATATGTATTTCTCAGTTCAATAAATGTAAATAATTATCATTTTTCTACACGATATTTCAGCAAAAATATGTTTTCGATTATATAAGTCGGTCAAAGTTACTGACCCGGAATCGAACTGAGCAATAAAGCCTCTATTTCACGGTTCGTCGGCAGTTCGAACAGGATTGTACTAGAATCAAAGCGATGAAATCTGTGTAATATGGGTATCTCATTATTGTATCATGTTGTGATCTACTTTGACATTAATTTTATCAGTCTATAAAAAGTATGTTTGCAGGTTTTATAAATACCATTTGATAGCCGTATTACAAATGCTTCGTTTATTTAATTAATTCTTTGTCAGTGTACGTTTTATCACTTTATTTAAAAGAGAACATAAAGTGTAATTAATATTAAGTGTTTAAATTATTAATTGGTTACGTAAGACTTCAACAAAAGTTATATTATAAAAAATATTGTATAAATTATATAATAATATATAAATTACAATATAAAAAACTATATAACAATGCCAAAGTAAAACGAAACTCCAAACGAAATGCCAAAGTAGAACGAAAAGTACAAGTCTGCGCTTAATCTGCGCTTACTGTTCAGTCAAGTACATGGTAATTTCGTACATAATTTGATATGAAGGAATTTGGCTAATGTCTGACACTGAACGCACCAAAAGTACCTATTAGTAACACGCTGGCGAAACAAGAATCTATTCGTTTAGAATTTTTTATATCTTTACTGGCTTGAAGGTATATAACAAATTAATGCAAAGAATAATAAATCTTTTCATTTGAAAAACGGTGTACTAACTAAAACTTATTTATTCTCTATACAGTTTTTATCAAGATTTCCCTATACAGGTTAATTTAAGAACGATGCTTTGTTTTTTTATCAAATTTGAGCGTCAATAATAATTACACATACCATATATAAACACTAAATCATTTCCTGCAACTCACTTGTTTCCTTTCACGAATCAACACATACAAGAAGGTACAAATATATTGAAACTTACGGAACATTCTGGAATTTACTATTGTTTATTTACTGGTATTTTTCCGGTGTCGAAGTGTATAAATTTAATTACGTAAAGCTGTGTTTAACCAGTTAACACAACGAGAGAGTTGGCTGAGTTGCCGTTTTAAAGCGACTGCTTGCCGTGAATTACCATAACAGCATTATGTAAATCGAATTTGCTTGACTTTCTTCCGCTGCTTGAATTATTCTACGGAATCAAATCTGTCCTTGTAGGAGAGCTATAGTACACTTCAATAACCGTACTTGTGATAAACAAACATAGGCTGTGTACCAATTAGTTTTATATTTGTTTAAGAAATCTAAAGCTGTACGAGTCCGTTATGAAATTTATGACTGCCTCGTAGGTCGAGTGGTTGCAAGCTCGACTGCCGACCGGGACGTCATGGGTTCAAATCAAGGATCGAGTACTATTGGATTTTTATAATTTAGAATTTCTAATAGTGACTCGGAGTCTGGATCTGTATCCGGTGTATGGCAATAGGCTCACCACCAATTCCATGGGACGTAAACGTAACTGGTGAACCGTGGGAGTGTACAAACTCCTCTGCCTACTCTTTCGAGGATTATAGGCGTGATATTACGCCTTTTTTTTCAATTAAATTTATGTAACAATGATGCTTTGTCAACAAACTATGTCAAAAGCCACTGCAAGTGATTTTCGTGAAGCAGAAAGTTCTTAGGTTTATGCTATGCTGAGCAATAAATTTTAAATACACTTTGTCTTTTTTTTTATTGAATTTCTATGAAAATCTCCTCATTTTCCTTACAATTAAGTTACGGCAGTGTTCGTAAATATTTTTCTGCCATTCACAGGAGCAACACTGATATATCTTTACATCTATCAATATTTATACGCAGCTGAGAAACGTTGAATTTCTTAAAGCGTGTCAGTCATCCGTAGCTAAGCGTTCATTAAACCTATCAATAAATCAATTACTGTCCACGAAGCATCGGTTTGTAATTAGCGGGCAGTGATATGCTGATTGATTGAGAAAATTATATATTTTCGCTCTCTGATTCATTGCTTGAACATTGTATATTGTTAAATAGAATTACTGATAATAATGACTGATATATAGTTTTTATACTGTTAATATTATGTAAAATCGAATGAAACAATGTAGAGTTTTGTTTGTTTAACAATTAACTTTTTATAATTTGTAAACAAAATGCTTGCAAGAAAAAATCTAAAACAATTTAGAATAACAAAAATTACTAATAATAACGCTTTATTCGATATCAAACATGTACTTCACGCCAACTCCGTTACGGGATAAGAAGACACCGAAAATATCTTCATCCTTACATCTCTTATTATATTTATAGAGGTATTATGTAATAATAACAATCAAGCAGGCTTTTTTTATTAAGTTTTAGGTATTTTAGGCGGTGGTTACGTTGAGGAAAGAACTTGGAATTAAACATTTCGGACATGATCGTAATGATGCGGTGTGGCCGGTACTTTCACTCGGACGTCGCCCGAGCACTGGTATCGCATCTCACGACCTCGCCCATACAGCAATACATAATGTTCGTGTTACCACAATTGAATTCGGAAATTTGGGAATTTTTTACATATGTACAATGTATGTATATATGAACAAAAAAAATCTGTCGCTACAGAAAACTGCTTATTTTCATTCTTTTGAATACATTAAACAGTTTACATGGCAAAGAAGGTATATAACATAGATCTTTATTGCTTCCTAAAATTGAAAACGAGATAATTTCGTTACATTAGGAAAATATTAAAATGCAAGGCACAATAGATGAAACTGTAGCAGTTTTAAATCTAATCTTTTCTAAATTAATTGATTTTCACTAATATTGAGAGTTACTGTTACAAATATGATTAATTCCTTCTAATTTAGTACTTTTAAGCGATTATGATCTTTATATTTATATAGTGACAACGTACATTTTTGTAAAAAAAAAATTGCAAAGATCTGCGAGCGACAAGAAACTTGCTCAGATAAATTATAATAAAATTGAGTGATGACTAAGGCATTTTGCTATTTTAATTATTTACAATGATTAATATTAAATTATATTGTCACTATGAAAAATCAAGTTTGCATAACGAAATATATACAATTCGCTTATTTGTAATGTGAATCCCATAACTTTCATATCAAATTCTAACCAGTCCTTAATTGTATGGTAGGACGCATGGCAATAATAGTTGCGGTCGGCGGCCGTGGCGGTCCGCGGTGTGAAGTGAAAGCCACGATCTGCCCTTTGATGAGCCACGTGCATTTGGCCCTATCACTAAACTCTTACGTCATTAAGTATTACACATTTTATAAGCAAAATATAAAATATATCGTAGTTTATGTCCGTTATCTCTGATTGGGTGAAATTTATATTTAATCGTGGCAAAATTTACATGATGTGTAATATTTTTTACGTATTTGTCACAAGTGTCATTGTAAATTTAATAATAAGATAAGAAGTTTGGTACTTCGAATTCTAAACATCTATTTAAAAAAAAAGAACATCAATAACGAAATTTAAAATAGCGACACGAACATGACGTGTTAGCGGAATGTGAGGCACTAATTAGTGCAAAATATATTTACGGTCGTTTCTTTAATATTGACTAGGTGATACTCGGCTCTCGTTGCAATATCCACACGAAAAGTGTAACTTTTATTCATTTAAAAAATGTAAAAATTTTGCTTATTTTCCCATTAATATCACAATGTTTTATCGGAATAAAATGATTAATTTAGAAACGTACGACACACGAATGAGAAATGACGGAGGAACAAGGACGAATTAACAGACATTCATTCTTTTATATTACACAAAATAAAAGCATTGTGCCGTTATCGTTAATTAAAAATGTAGTTCATCGTGACGCGTTCTCTCGATATATTGATTTATTGCGCGTGAATCAGCTTTCGATATTTTTAGATCGGCTATTTAATTGACGTGTTACATTTGAAGCTTAGGCAAATAATGCAGATTAATTTATAACAGACACTGGAACGCTTGTTACTTAAAAGATAATATAAGTTTCGACGTCGGTGTTAATTCCGTTTCCGGATTTATATTCAACCTCGACAGTTATCTATATGTTATAAAACGGAGGTTTTTGATAATACTGTGAATAGAGGCTTAAATAATATTTTGTCACAATACAATTTGGGTTCAGATTAACACCATTTCCAAACAAATATATTACGTATTTTTATTTGTTATATTATGTTGTTATTTTTTTAATCGACCCATTAACATTCCACTGTTGGAATATGAGTCTCCTCCC